>RJVU01026577.1:1538032-1555314 GCA_003731715.1 Anabarilius grahami
ATTTCACAATTCTAAAAATATTTCATGTTTACCACACAGCTTTGTCTAGAAGTTTTTAGCACTTTAAAGACATTGTACTTACAAACCAACCCCAATAATGTTCACATAACTCTTATTTCATGCCCAAGCAGCATTCAACCTCTGAAACGCCCATTTACGAAGGTGAACACATCAAAATCACATTGCAAATCAAGTGAATATTTTGGGCTTTCAAAAAAAGAAAACATTTATCATTGATTACAATAAAAACGTGATGTGATGCTCATCAGGATCAGTTGTGCTCCATAATCATATGAAAGTCTGGAACATCCCAGTATTTAACATTGGGACCCCTCTATCCTTCTGAAAAAGCCCAGCTCAGCCCAGTGCATGCTGGTCTAGCTGGTGGACCAACAAAACCAAGCTGTTCTCCAATCGTATTGACCTAAGATAGTTTGCAAGCTTAAGAGGACATCAGCACCCAAAACACAACATATTCTGGTCTTTTCAACAGCTTGAGTGAAATCGTAAACATGAAGCCATAATTAAAAGGTAGGGCAAGTGTTCTTCTTCTCATTAGAAAGTACCTCCAACAACTTACGATCTCTCTTGCCTACCAGCCATGACAACATGGCAAGCAATAATGCAAACGCTTTTTTATAAATAAAAATCAAGCAAGACCTACTTGCTTTCCCAGGTTTGGGCCTCTGCAGGAGCTTCTGCACCGTCATCAGGTCCTCAGTCTTCACCGCTTGAAGTAATTCCTGATCTTTCCCCATTGTTATTTATTTTACATCCAAAGCATCCTCTGAATGTGTGTGTGGTGTTGCCCGGAGATCTCCTCTGCGGATCCTCCCTCTTGCGATGGAGCTGCAGGGCGCGATGATGATGATGATGATGAGGATGATGATGCACACTGGCGGAAGGATGCTCGAATACTATAGAGATGGAGCAGCTGGCTCCTATGAATCACAGATGTTCTTATTCCGATGTCGAGAAGATAATAATTTAAGCAACACTGCGACTGACTTGCGATTAACGCATCGGTGATGGATCGAGTCTTCAGTCTGCGTTGTGATGGCCAAAACGAACAGCTTGTTCTAGAAAGCCATCATCAGATAAATCAGCTTCAATCACGTTTTGGTGGCGTGAGCGGAGTTTATGCGATGCTTTAAAATACAGCAAAATCAATGTTCCTTTAAATTCCCACGAGCGTTTTTTCCTGGGATCCGTGAGGCTGTGCTGAAGACGCGTCAGACGGCGGTGCCATCGCTCCGTAGTACTCGAACCGTTATTTTCTATGCTGCGATGGAAATACACAAGGAGCGCGCAATGTGCATTTCCCCAGCCGTGAATTGGGCTGACATTGCTGTGGTAAATGGCTCCGCTTCATCCAGAGGGCGGTCCCAAAGTGTAGGAACACCCCCCTATTCCAGTGCTGACAGCCACATGCTACGAGTCTACATTCAGGCACTGCTGTATCATAAGACATGCTGTAGCTGCCACTGGGAACTTTGTTATGATCTTGTTTTGTAGCCTACCTTATGCCCCACTGCCAAAGATGGATTACAGCTGGACTCACCTGTGCACTGGAAACCCATTTAACTTTACTCCTTTAAAACGAACTAGTATCTATTTTTAATTAGTAAATAGGCTAATCCATGTATGTACTGAATTAGTCCCTACTTCATTTGCTACTAGTAGTGCCGATAGTGGCAAGTAACTATTCCATTTTCCAAACATTGCTAAATTGTCACTAGTAACAGATCTTAACAAAATTGCACAATTGAGGAGTCATTATGTACCAAAAATGAAGCAAATAATTTTTTTTTACTAACAAGATACTAGTTTCTCATGGACAGGTGATAATATGCAAGTAGTAAATCTGGAATAATTAATAAAGGAATGATTATTAGTCAGTAATTAAAAACTATTAGTGATGATACTGTTGGTCTCTATTGGATTAACTGATTAGTTCACTTTCAAATGAAAATTACCCCAAGTTTTACTCACCCTCAAGCCATCCTTCATATTTAACAAGTTATGAAGTAAAATATCTAGCTTCTAACAGACCTCCTTTCATATTCAAATTTAAAAAAATAGTCAGTTAAGCTTTTTCCGTAAGTTGAATAGGGAAGGCGTAGGACGTAGCGTAAGCTTTTTGAACTGCAAGAGTTTACTTTTTTTTTCGTAAGTAGAATACGGAAGGCGGTCTGGCGGAAGCTGGATATTTTACTTCATAACTTGTTAAATATGGATATTTTTTTACACAAATGCATTGCTTCGCTTCAGAAGGCCTTTATTAGCCGTGTGAAATATGTTTATGATGGACGGATGTGGATGGAGACACTTTCTTCAGATCATACTCGTTGATCCTCGCTGACTGCCATTATAAAGCTTGGATGCGTCAGGATATTTATTAATATTTCTTCGATTGTGTTCATCAGAAAGAAGAAAGTCATTTACACCTAAAATGGCTTGAGGTTGAGTAAAGCTTGGGGTGATTTTCACTTGAAAGCGAACTAATCCTCTAAGTAGGCTAGTATCTAATGAGTAAATACTAGAATCTAAAAAGTAGTAGTAAAATATATAAATCACTATTAGATAGATAGATAGAGTATTTCTGACCTGCATTGTCTTGTAGGATTGATGCCATTTTCCTTTTGTTTTGTTTTTCTTACAAGTTAAAAGAATACGCAGGGCATAAAATAACACTTGCAGTTTTGTTTTTCTTGCCTCAGACCCAGTAATGCTGTCAGCTCTTCAGTTTGAAGGAGCCTGAAGATTACAAAGTAGGGTGCAAAAAGAGTTTGGCTGCATTAAGCCTATACAAAACAAAACTGTTCCCTGAATGCCTGGTCAGAGTTATTGTCTTAACTACATGGGGTTTCTTTCGGAGTCTGATATCCAAGTCAAAGCACAATCACCCTCTTTCAGAGCAGGATCCACAGACATGATTGTCATGTTCTATTCACAGCTACTTAACACTTGATTTACCGCCTCAGAAAACTGTACTAATATTGTAAGGTTTTGTTGTTGTTGTTGTTTTGTCATTGAAAGTTACTGACCTCGGGCCCGTTTCAGAAAGGAGGTTAAGTGAAAACTCTGAGTATGTTAACCCTGAAATGAGGGAAACTCTGGGTTTTCTGTTTCAGAATGGGAGGTATGTCAAACCCGAGAAAGCAGGGTAAGTCAAGAGGTAACTTCTACTCAGAGTCAGTTACCATAGTAACTTACTCTGTGAACCTAACCTGGTCGGGAGCAGGTTTTCTTTGGTAAACCCAGAGTTTCCTTCGGTCTCCTCTCCCTTTTTAAAGTGCAAGTGATGTTTAAATAGTTCACTCATTCATTCACACTGCAAAAATGCTTTTCGTATTGAGTATTTTTCATCCTATTTTAAGTACAAATATCTAAAAATTCTTAAATCAAGATGGATTTTCTATATAAGAAAATGATATAGATATTTAGTCTTGTTTCCTGGGGGGATCTAAATTAAGTGCATTTTACTTAAGTAAAATTATCAATATGTGCCAGTGTGGTAATAAAAATAATCTTAATGCAAACGGAAAGTGTCGGAGTGTCTACCCAGGTGAAAAAAAGTGCAGTAAAATACACTTTATTTTAGTACACTTTGTACACTTCCATAATGTGCTTAAAGTGCTCTATGTCCGTGCACTTATTTTGTACTTAATATACTAAAAGCTCTTCTTTAGTACTTCTTAATATAATCTTAAGAACATCTAAGTGTACTCAACTGTGCTATTTTGAGACACCATGAATTTGAACTAAAATGTGCTTTTAACATACTATCTCTGTATTAAAAAAAAAATTATTTAGTTACCACTTGTAGTACACTTGAACCCATCTTTCATACACCTTTAAAATAGACTTATGATGTATTTCAAATATAAGATTAATATATAATGAATATATACAAAATGTATTTATAATTCATTGCCTAACATTATGAATACATTTTGTATATATTTATCATATATTATTCTTATTCTTATATTCTTAAGTGTATTTCCTATGTCTGATGAGCACATTTAAAGGTGTTTGAAAGATGGGTTCAAGTGATAACTAAATAAAAAAATTTAAATACAGAGATAGTATATTAAAAGCACATTTTAGTTCAAATTCATTGTGTCTCAAAATAGCACAGTTGAGTACACTTAGATGTTCTTAAGATTATATTAAGTAGTACTAAAGTACAGCTTTTAGTTTATTAAGTACAAAATAAGTGCACAAAAATAGAACACTTTAAGTACATTATGGAAGTGTACTGTGTACTAAAATAAAGTGTATTCTACTGCACTTTTTTCACCTGGGGGAAAATTTACTTATAACTAGCACATTAGTAATATATTTGTAAGAAAATCAATGTCATTTAAATTTAGGATTACTATATAAAAGTCTACTAAGATTGAACTAATTTTAAAGCATTGAAAGCACACTTTTAACAAATACACTAATAAAACTTCTCTGTATATTTTTGTGGGAGTATACTTTATTTCATTGCACTAAAAATCAATTTAAGTAGTAGTGGTATTTAGTATACTTTTCCAAGTGCAGTGAAGTACTACTGAAGTACAAATATACATTGAATTAGTGTATTTATAGTGTATAACTTTGACACTTTTATTTAGCACCAAAATAAAGAATGTTCTACAAATGTACTTGCTTGTATTTAAGTATTTTTTTAATCCACTCAAGTATACTTTTTTTCACCTGGGTATTACTAAGTGCAAATTTACAGTAGCTCCGCCCACCAGTGTCACACCAGGTTAATATTGACCCACATTACAGTGACTGCAGTGGTGTAGGCAATAGTGTGTTGGGTGTGGAGCATTAACTTGTGATGTGATTGACTGGGTTCGAATCCGCCTTCTGCCGAGCTCGCTATTCTCCCTTTTCATATCACATCAGAAAGGCTTTTATTTTCAATAAAAATGAAGAACATTTTCTAAAAGTGGAAGTAAATTGCCTAACGAGTGTTTAATAACGACATAATCATTTACACTCTTATGATTGCATCCTGCATTATTTTTTTCTTCTTCTTTTTTTGCATGTGGGATACCAAATAAATATTAGTTCAATAACTTACCATTCTACCAGTTTTCACCTTTGATATTATAACAGTGATAAGAATTAAACTTGCATTGAGAAGTATGCAGATGTCCTTTTGTCACGTGCTGTTGCCATTGTGAATCGTAATATCGGAGCTCCATTGATGATGGCTTTTCATAGTCATGGTGCACGCGCTTAACTCCGAGTCAACCTACTCAGAGTGGATTGAACTAACTCAATTCAGCTGTTCTGAAACTGAAAACTCAGAGTTTCCCATCTCAGAGTAAGTCAACTCAGAGTTGGTTGAACCTCCTTATTGAAACGGGCCCCTCGTCACCCAGTCTTTAAGGGGATAATTCACCCTCCAGAAAGTAGTCATCATTCTGTGGAACATAAAAGATGATATTTTGAGAAATGTGTAAGTGTTTGTTCGTTTGTTTGTCCATCAGTGGTTACCTAAACTGTTTGGTTTCCAATATTCTTCAAAATGACGGAAACCAAAATCAAACTGTGTTCCAAAGAGTAAAGTCATACATGTTTTGAACGACATGTGTGAGTAAATGTTTTTCGGTGAACTATCTGCCGTGTCATTTTATTGTGTAAAAATATCCTACTGTTCGAGCAAAACGTCTAAACAAGTCCATATAATGTTTCATCTTCATAATGATCTCTGAAACATTCTTCGTGGGTCTGATTTGTACACCCAATTTGATTGAAACATAATAATAACATTGATAATTATATCATCCCAGACTGTTCTGCAACACTCTGGATTAGCAGAAAACTATTAGCAATAACACGAGATATAAAAACTTGCCCGGACATTTAACATATTTTAAACGATGACAAACATATATAAAAAGCCATTCTGCAGCACTTGTGTTGCAACTCTCTAACATTGAGTTTCACCGATTCGCCCTAATCATCTTCATCATCATCATCATCACCAAACGTCTTCTGTAGCTCCCTGCACATCCTCCATCCAGACATTACTGACCCTGTACTGTTGACTGTGATCCAGCGCCATCCAGTGTTACATAATAGAAAATCAGTTCCCAAATGCCATTTCACATCTTGCAGACCTCTAGTGTTCATAACGCACATTAAAGTTCAGCTGTCAGTCTGTTTTTAGATAGAATGCAGTGAATGGGTGGAGACAGCTGCCTCTTGTGGCTACCACACTATCTAAAGACCATGTAGGCCTATTGAACTACATTCAAACGTGAGAGTATCGTATGTTGTGTCACACACTCTTCTAACAGTTTTGAAAGCTTTTAGAAGTCATAAATATTTTTCAGCACCAAATGAACAATTGAAATAATACTTTGAGCACTTAATTACAACAAAACTGATGTGCTGGAAACAAAACAACCTGTGTTATTTCTTAACACATCTATGTGTCTATATAAGGACAAAACATTTTGTGTTAACCATCTTAACACAAAGTGTGTTTAGATCTTTTACACACTATGTGTTATAATCACACTATTTGTGTCAGAAATGAGCCATCTTTAAGACAATTTAACCAAAAAAATATGCAATGAAAAAAATTCACGGCTACATTTACATTAAAAATAGTTAACATTCTCTCAAATTCTCATACAGTTCTTTTACATTCATCTTTTTCTCATCTTTTTTTTAATTTACATTTATACTTTGAGCACATACAAGCAAAGGTGAGCTTTTTGCATATCACCCTGTCATCGACAACAACAAGTGTCTGAAGAGTCTTCCATTTACAGCTGCAAGAATGCAAAAAAAGACCCATTTGTTATGTATACAGGCTATACCTAATAACATTACAGTAAGATAAGTGAATAAGATAACTGTCAATAACTGTTTTCTCACATCCAGCTTTGCAAGAGGCTAGAGGAAAATGGTTTCACTATAGAGGAAAACTGCTTTAGGAGAAATATGCCAGCATCAAGCACTGTTAGTCATGCAGCCTATAGGTGAATTACATCACACAGGAGTGACATTTTACATTTGCCTAAAAAATAAATATGATGTTCATGTTACTTCGGAGTGTGTGTGTGCGTACATGCGCGTGTTTTTGTGACATATCAGGACACAAATGTGTATAATGACATGGGTATGACATAGGTATTACAAGGAGAGGGTGACTTATGAGGACATACCCCATGTCCCCACTTTTCAAAAGGCTTATAAATCAAACAGAATGAGTTTTTTGAGAAAGTAAAAGTGTGCACAGTTTCCTGTGATGGTTAGGTTTAGGTGTAGGGGTAGTGTAGGGTGATAGAAAATACGGTTTGTACAGTATAAAAACCATTACGCCTATGGAATGTCCCCACAATTCACAAAAACAAACATGTGTGAGTGTGTGTGTTCTTGTATATATGGTTTATGAGGACACAAATGTGTATAATAACATGGGTATTACAACGTAAACATGGTTTATGAGGACACTTCCTGTGTCCTTGTAAACCTAATGGCTTAAAAAACATACTTTTTCCTGTGATGGGTAGGTTTAGGGGTAGGGGTAGTGTACGGGGATAGAATGTACAATTTGTACAGTATAAAAACCATTTGGCCTGTGGAGAGTCCACGTAAACCACATATACAAGTATGTGCGTGTGTATGTGTAAAATATACATATAAAAAAATGATGGGTTTGTTTATGCAACCATTGAGCTGATGAAATATGAGCCCACATGAAAAAATACTACAGTAATTTATGTAAATACTATAGTGTTTTGTACCATGCTATAGTAAAGTACTTGAATTAATTTGTTGTGGTACAACCCGAATTCTGGAAATGTTGGGATGTTTTTTAAATTTGAATAAAATGAAAACTAAAAGACTTTCACATCACATGAGCCAATATTTTATTCACAAGAGAACATAGATAACATAACAAATGTTTAAACTGAGAAATTTTACACTTTTATCCACTAATTGAGCTCATTTCAAATTTGATGCCTGCTACAGGTCTCAAAATAGTTGGCGCGGGAGCAACAAATGGTTGAAAAAGCAAGACATTTTGAAAAGATTCAGCTGGGAGAACATCTAGCAACTAATTAAGTTAATTGATATCAGGTCTGTAACATGATTAGCTATAAAAGGGATGTCTTAGAGAGGCAGAGTCTCTCAGAAGTAAAGATGGGCAGAGCTGTGAAAGAGTGCGTAAAAAGATTGTGGAAAACTTTAAAAACAATGTTCCTCAACATCAAATTGCAAAGGCTTTGCAGTTCTCATCATCTACAGTGCATAACATAATCAAAAGATTTAGAGAAACTGGAGAAATCTCTATGCGTAAGGGACAAGGGACACTGCATCACTCATCGGCATGATTGTGTCAATGACATTACTAAACAGGCCCAGGAATACTTCCAGAAACCACTGTCGGTAAACACAATCCACCGTGCCATCTGCAGATGCCAACTAAAGCTCTATCATGCAAAAAGGAAGCCATATGTGAACATGGTCCAGAAGTGCCGTCATGTCCTGTTGGCCAAGGCTCATTTAAAATGGACTGTTTCAAACTGGAAAAGTATTCTATGGTCAGATGAGTCCAAATTTGACATTCTTGTTGGAAATCAAGGACGCTGTGTCCTCCAGGCTAAAGAGGAGGGAGACCTTCCAGCGTGATATCAGCGTTCAGTTCAAAAGCCAGCATCTCTGATGGTATGGTGGTGCATAAGTGCATACGGTATGGGCAGCTTGCATGTTTTGGAAGGCACTATGAATGCTGAAAGATATATAAAGGTTTCCAGACGACGTCTATTTCAGGGAAGGCCTTGTGTATTTCAGCAGGACAATGCAAAACCACATACTGCAGATATTACAACAGCATGGTTTTGTCGTAGAAGAATCCGGGTGCTGAATTGGCCTGCCTGCAGTCCAGATCTTTCGCCTATAGAGAACATTTGGCGCATCATTAAACGAAAGACAACCACAAACTCTTCAGCAGCTGGAAACCTATATCAGGCAAGAATGGGACCAAATTCAGACACCACAACTCCAGAAACTCATAACCTCGATGCCCAGACGTCTTCAAACTGTTTTGAAAAGAAGAGGAGATGCTACACCATGGTAAACATGCCCCGTCCCAAATATTTTGAGACCTGTAGCAGGCATCAAATTTGAAATGAGCTCAATTTGTTTAAACAGTTTAAACATTTGTTATGTAATCTATGTTCTATTGTGAATAAAATAGTGGCTCATGTGATTTGAAAGTCTTTTAGTTTTCATTTTATTCAAATTTAAAAAACATCTCCCGGGTTGTAATTCTATAGTTGTTGTGGTAATATAACAACTATAGTAATATAAAGAATTTACTTTGCCCAATACTGTACTAAGTTTTCTACAACTATTATACTCAGAGATGCAAACAGGTAAGGGGGAACAAAGGTGAGAACATTGCACAGGGGCGGGGGCATGCTGCGCACAGAATTTTATTTGAAGTTATTTGCTTTACATGCTCATTTGTAGTTACTTACAGGGTAATTAAAAAAAAAATGAAAAAAAAAAAATTCCTTAATGTCCAAAACTGTAATTTTCAGCACAAAAAAATAACATATTTTTGCAACATTTTACCAAAATCAATATTTGGTTAAAATCTCGTTATAAATGACGAAATGCTATGCCGGATATTTAAGACAATATTGGCTGATTAGACTGCAAACATGTTTGCCACATCTCAGACCTCAAATACATAAAATATTATCCATTATAGACATAGTTTTTAAAGTGAAGAGTATACACTGTACAGTACTTATTGAAATAACCAGTTCTTTATTTACCCTTAAGACCCTCAGCCCCCATAAAACACTTTCTCATTGGATCTATGCAAATCCCATAGGTGACCTATTTTGATCTCAAAAAGGTGAGGAGTTTGCATCTATGATACTACAATATACACCACAGTTTACTGTAGTAAAAACTAAATTATACTACAGTATTTATTACAGTTCACTATAGTTAATACTACAGTATGTAGCATTCATTAACAAAGTGATCTAAAAACTATAATATACACAATATACTACAATTTACTATAGTTTACTATAATAAATACTATAGTATTTTCATATTTCACAGTGAACTTGATATTCCGTATTCTGACAGGTTGTACATTTTCCTTGGGCTTCTCTTCACAATTCACAAATATCTGCAAGACACCAGCTCTTATTTTGCGATTAAAACAAAGTTACCTTCCCTTGTTGTCTGACGCCAAGGAACTCTGTTGACGCCTTCGTGAGCTTTGGGTTTTTACCAAAAGATGGGGCGGGGTTAAGAGCGGTTAAATCATCTGATTGGCTAGAACTGACAGCAGACAGGAGGAAAACACATTGATGCGGCATATGATTGGATGACGGGTTTGTATCAAAGTGAAAATATGTGCCTCTAGCTCTTTACTGTTGCCAGGGCGTCAATGGCGGAACTCCGCGGCAGAAGTTAATATGACACAAGACAGGATCGCATAAGGTAATACTGCAAAGATACATACTGCATATGTTTTTGTTACAGTTTATTTTTCAGCGCTTAGCTAGAGATGCTGTCTCTTCGTGAGCAGGTTTATGGGTGGATCAGTTTGAACAGCTTACTGTAAAACTGAGGTGAGTAAAAGTGATGAGTGTTGGTGTGGCGATCCTCACACAAGAGCCTCATAAACTGCTTCTTTCTCAATTTTAAAATAACTGCTAACTATTTTAGTTACCAGTTGTTTCTCAAAGCTGATTTGTATGTTTAATATTTACATATTTGTACTGCTCTTCCCCCATATGCCTTTACTTTTCACTTGTTTTGGACATGTATAAACATGTTGAGAGTGCATGATGCATCAGTATGGCCCATAGAGAAATCCTGCACTTTACATTACTGTCCTCTTAATGCTTAGATTGGACCAAAAGAGGAATATACACGTTTTTATGTAAGAGTTACACTGTGAAGGTGATGGGCAGCAGAATGAAAAGGACCTCTGGTAGTTTATAATCACTTGTTTAAATGCATCTTCTGGTCTTCATCTGAAGAGAAGGGCCCTTATCAGATTGTGAAGCAGGACACATGATCCTCAGATCATCTCATCCTGGAATCCCCAACATTGTCTTTTGGCAGCTGATTGTTTTTGCCTTTTGAATCTAGGTCATTCACGTCCCTCTGAAAGAGAGCCAGTCCTCTGCAGTACTCCCTGATGGATTCGCTTGTGGGAAAGGATTCTGGAAGAGCAATAGATAATATAATTGCTGGTCTTAATACTCTTAGCCCCAGAACCCTGCTGCTAAATCAGAGGATTAGACTATGATTTTGGAGAACCCCTCCCTTTCCCTTGATAATTAAATGTCGAAATCTGCTTAAATATGCTGCTGTTGCGGCTCGCACATTTTTTTCAGATATTGATCATGACGTAGATGAGTGTGGAAACACAGGCTTGTTGGTGCAGGTCACAGTTTGCTATTTAGGTTTCTCTCTCACAGGTGTGTGGATGAAAGGGTGTTTTTGAGAGTTAGGCGCACAGCTTCATTCTCTGCTCTGTGCACTGAGGTCAGCATCTTTGTGTTAAACAAGGCTAAATTGAATAGCTTGCAGAACAGAGCTGCCGATCCACCTGCCCTGTATCTGTGTTCAGATACACGCATAAACAAACAGGCAGCTGTTCTCTCCTGCACAATGAGACCAGTGTTACACAGGCACTGTTGCACAGAAGTTGAGGCGTAGTTTTGGATATTGATAGGTTCAGTTCTGTCATGCTTGAAAAATTTAAGTTACATGAGCACATGTAAGGAAAGTGCAGTTGCTTTCACTTGAACGGAACACTTCAGCGGAAGTGGTTTCACTGTAGCATGCTTGCCTCAAAACAGATACCCTGATCAGTAAAGAAGTGAGTTTTTTTGGTTAGTAGTTGTAGAAAAGTCTTATGTATATGTGTATATGACTGATAATTTTGAGTTTGTTTGGACATATATAGTCTTTGATGTTAACAACAAAATATACAGGGACTTTTTTAGTTGCATCTAGCATTGGCTTTGTGCTCTCCTGTCCAAAAGCCAGAATCAGAACAGATGTGAACATGGATGATTTTTGGATTGAGAACCACTGTCCCTTGTTCACAAATATATACAGTCAAACCAAAATGTATTCAGACACCTTGAACATTTCGTTCATTAATACAGTTTATTCACTATAGTTTAAAAAACTGTAATAAAATATGACAAGATCTCAGAGTTAAACTGTGTCAGAAAAAAATAATCTTTAATATGTCAGATAACACTTAAGCAAAACATGGTCAGGTCAAAGTGTCAATCATTTTTGGTCCCAAATTTTTATAAATTTTACTGGTAGTCCACTGTATGAAGGATTTTTGGGTATAATATGTCACAGTTTACTTTATTTTGCTATCCTCACTTACATACATGAACTATAGTGTCCTGCACCCACTAGTAAAAATATATCAAAAATATAAAAAATGTCTGAATCATTTTTGGTTTGACTTATATACACTGCCCTCCAAAAGTTTGGAAACGCCCTAGAAAAGTGGGGTTTTGGACAATATTGGCATGAATCCTTTTTCATTTGTGATAATTTTGCACTGATAAAGGACAACACGAACTACGAAAACATATTTTATTACATAAACAGTTTATACATAGAAAAAACTTAAATTTTCAATTCATCAAAATATCCACCATTAGCAGCTATCTGACCTAAACTGGGTTCTAATTGGTTCATTGTATTCTAAACTTAACTGGCAATCAGTTGTTGAAGCTATTAAGGTGTGCTGACCCAAAAATTAATATTACCATGAGCTGCAAAATTATTAACGTTAAATGGCTGAATAGGAAAATACATCACAGAAATGTGATTACCAGCATAAAGTTCAGACCAAGAATGATAACTACATTAGCATTCACCACAAGACATGATATCATTCTGTTTATTATTAGCGTGTGCCACAGTTGCATCATCTGCCGCTTTAAATGCTCAAGCGCTTTAAAGTCTGGTGGATTTTGATTGGCTGTCAGTGTTATTATCGTTTATCAGATTGGAAAAAAAGCTCTGAAAAGTGATTCCAGCGATATCGTTCCTTTGTGTTGATGTTGTTATAGCTGTGTGGTGGAATTTACTATTCTTATTATTATTAGATTATTAACTTTATTGTTATATAGAGTTATCGTTATGTCCCTTGGTGTTACTGGCCTTTAACGGAGAACAAACACTAGACCAAATATTATTTTAGCATTAACTGCCATGACAAGTGACAGATATTTTTGAGTTTGTTTGGACATATAGTCTTTGATGTTAACAACAAAATACATATCAGAACAGATGTGAATATGAATAATGTTTGGATTGAGAACCACTGTCCCTTGTACACAAATTTGCTGTATAAAGCAAAAGCACAAACACACAGTAGTGTCACACAGATTAATGTTATCCTATCAAAAACCGTGGCTCACACTGTTGTGCGTATGAGTTTATAGCACACGCATCTCATCAGGTCTTGCTTTTGATACATGTAACCTTCAGGCCGGTGATTCATTTCCATGACTCCTGTGATTTTTGCACTGATATGACGGTTGACATTAATGTGGTTTCTTAAGGTTATAGCATCTAAGCCTTTTAGTCATAACTATGCACGACTGCATCATCCCCTTGTGCTAAACTTCAACAAATAAGGCTGTGAACATGTTGTTTTGTTTCAAAACGTGCTTCCTCACATCCACATGACGTGGAAATGGTGGCCTGATGGTTGCATAAAGTTGGCGTTACATTTTTATGAGCACAGACCATGAGGAACAGGCTGTGTTTTTCAGGCCTGTGTGGAATTTCAAGCTGCTGTTATTATTATTTTAGCTTTGTTAGAGTGACATTTTCCATAATGGGTGTGTTTTGGCTTTAGCCTTTCTCTGTAATGTTTTCTAACCCCATAATGAAAATTCTTGTCAAACTAAAAGTTATCTCTATCGATGGAAATATTTTCCTACACTTTACCTTGATATTTGTGCTTTGGCAGAGGCCAACAAGGATGTCAATAGAGGCAGAGGCGTTGCTGCAGGAGGCGAAGGAGAGCATCGAGGCAGCCCAGAACTACAGAAGCGAACTACAGCAGAGACTGCATGGACTCAGCCAGGCACGCAAACAGGTACGCTGTGACTCTCTGCATTGCCACTGGAAGGATAAATAGGTTTCCAACAACTAGCAAAGTGTCAGTCCATGCAGAAATGATCAGATGTTTTTTATTTATGGTAGGATTTTCAGGATTTCACCGTGGGTAACTTACCCACTGCAGAAATCAGGGTTGGGCAAAATTCAGAATTAGCTATTTTTATGTCACGAGTTGAAATTTGAATGAAAAGTGCCTGTATAATGCTGTTTTAAAGGTTCCTATTTTTGTTTTGGAGGTCTCCTACATGCATCCAAGGTCAAAAAACACTTTAAATTTCTCATAATATACTTTGCACATCACCTTATTTCTCAAAGCGTCTGAAAACATCGAAGATTCAGTCTCTTTGAACCCCTTCTTCTCGAGAGCCTACTTTGCTCTGATTGGTCAAGATGCCCCAGTCTATTTCGTTTTTCCGTCGGAAACAAAATGCCTGTTTACCATAACCAAATTTCTCAGTGCTTATATACACAGTGATACAAATGGTAACAATGGCGTCGGTTTTCCAGTATCAATTCCAGCTCAAGTCCTCATCCAAGTGTATGCAAAGTGGATTCACAGCACAGAAAACAGCGTCTTCTCGACATGTCAACAACACAAACCAAACTCTTCCAGGCTTCAGCTACAACTACAGTGTTTGAGGGCGGGTCAAAGCAACATGTTTATGGGCAGCCAATAAAGACCATAAGCTGGAATTATGCAAGTGTGTTACATTGTTACGTAGGTTTGTAACCAAAAGTGAATCTGGAATTGCTGACGGCTCGTTTCACTGCAAATTTACTCCCTGACAGTATATGGCGCTTGTGTTTAGTGCAAGTGAACGGTATTGCAAATAAACATATTTATGAATTAGACATTCTAAATAATATTACTTGAATGCAAATAAAACAATAAAAATACAGATATAAAATGGCATATATGTCATATACGTGACATGAGGAGATGGTAGTCAGAAACGGTAGTGCAAATAAGTCACAATTTCAGTAGTGCAAGTGAACGGCAGTGCAAATAAACATATTTATGAAATAGACATTCTCAACTATATTCCTTGAATGTAAAAAACTATAAAAATACAGAAATAAAATAGCATATAATACACATCTATTGGTGTGGCCAAGAACTGGCAGAGCACCCATAGTTTGTAGGGGTCTTCTTCGTCGTCTTCTTCTTATCAATGTGTGCTTGGCAAGACCGTTTTGTGTTTGAGCGCCACCAAGTCGTGTTTTACTGTAACTTCAGCAGTTCCAGGCATGTGAACAAAAGCACCAATCTCATTGGTCAGCCAGTTTTTAACGCGGCACCGTCTTTTAAAAATGCCACTTTTACACCTGGCATTTTGCGCATCGGTGTGCACACTCACATATGCGCCCTTTGTTTAGTCGCAAGGCATTAAACGTTGGTGATAAGCGTGTGCGATAATCGCCCCGGTGTGCACAAGCCTTTACACACTGCATGTATTGTTCGAAAAAGCATAATAGGGGCACTTTAATTGGCAACACCAATTGAGGAAGAAAGGAAGTGGACATTTTTGTGGAATTTTTGAATTTGGAGTTCATTGTAATTGAATTGTAATCTGGGAAATTTAGTGTTCTTCCACTCTGGTCCATAAAAGTAAAATTGTGCAGTGTTATTGTGAAATTATTTATGCAGTATTATAGCATTTATTAATGTTTTTAAGTGGCTTTTATTTTTATGTTTTATGTTTTCCTTTTAGTTTTGATCATTTTGTTTTGTGCTTTTGCCATTTTTATCAGATTTCTGTTTAATTAATTTTTTTATTTCAGTTTTAGTAATTTTAGTATTTCATCTATCTCTCTATCCAATTTTGTGTAACATTGGCAGAAATAGAAACCAAACAACTGACAAAATGTCTTTGTGCGAGTATCTCGATCTCTTCCATGTAAATCTGTTTTTATCTCATCGCGTCTGGTTAGGACACAGTGTTACAGTCGTGCCAAAACCATAGAGACAGTAATGAAATTGCTATTGATCACACCCAGCATGCACCAATGCATAAAAATACTACAACATCATCAAACACACTGTAGAAAATGCCAGAAACAAAGGTAGTGGTTCCCTACACAGTAACCAAATAACAGGACATATGTGGGTGTTTTTGAGAGAGCAAGGGTAAGTGATACTCCTGCTGTTTTGGTGAAGTGAGTAGGATCCTCTGTGCCAGGAAGCCTGTTGGTCAGCACAGAAGGGCTGATTCATGCCGCACGTCTCCCGGGGTGGTTGTAGGATGTAAAGCCGGCCTGCTGCTCGGTGTTATCTTCAGTCTTTGCTTCTGGCATCTTACCCAACTTCCTCCTTCCCCCACCTCCCAGAATGCTTCATTCAGAGCGTAAACAAGGCTGTAATTTCCTGCTCTTCATATGAGACACTACACTCAGAGAATATTTAAGCTCTCTCTCCTCACATCCTACACAGGACAGAGAATTGAACCAAACTTTTGGGATCATTGACTGGTGATTGTATGACGCCCCACGGTACTGTGATTAACCTCGCAGCGTGTACAGCTGTCTGAGTGAGATCCCATATGTGCAGCCCATCTGATATGATCGTATCACATGCTCTGTTATTCACAGCAGTGACACAACATTTGCGGTCATTCTTTGGGTCAAACTACTTTTGTCCTGCATGAGCAGAACTACTTCCAGCTTCCAGTTGTAGAGGCTCATCTGTATTAAGTTTCTTCATGTATTAAAAGAACTGAAGCTTCCTGGGCAGTAGTTGAGCTTGATTTGATGTTGCATCTTTAACATTAGCCGTTTCTTGTCTACTTCCTCTTTAAGTTGTTCCACTCAGTTCTCAGACACTCAGGCTTCCCTAAATTCTACAAGTGGCCTGTTTTCCACAGCCTGTCACCCACGAGCCAGACTGCAGCCAGCTGGAGTCTAATACATAGTCATAGGAAACACATACAGAGCTATAGCATGTTTGATCCACCCCTTCATACATATGTCTCTTTGAGGTGGTGGTTGGGGGAGTCATTTGTTTTTTGTTTTTTTTTAAGTATTAATATTCTACTCTACAGTACTATATTCATATTCTCTCAGCTCTATTTATTTAATTTTTATTTTTATTTTATTTTTTATTTCCTTCC
>RJVU01026577.1:1555473-1589284 GCA_003731715.1 Anabarilius grahami
TATATATATATATATATATATATATATATAATTAAATAATTAATAATTTATACAGTATAAATATGATTATATACTTTTTTATTAATTATATATTTATTATTAATAATTATTTATCATTATTTTTACAGTTTACTTTTTTTGTTTATTTAATTATGACTTGTGTCCAGATGAAAAATAAATTATATATTTCAGCTAATTTTTTTTTATTTATTTTAATATATATTTTGAGTTTGCTAAATTTTGCTATGCAGTAAATATGGAACGACTTGATTTGAGGCTTTAATGGGGAGGTGAAAGTGCTGTCGCCCCACTCGCATTCTCTCACTGTGGCGTCAGGTCACATTCAGTTATTTAAATTTGACCAATATCCAAACTCAGAACAAGCTAAGAATGTCATTTTGAATCACATTACAATGAACATAACAAATTCCAGCAGTATTGTTCTTGTGTCTATGTTCGTCTGACATTACCAAAGAGTTACTAAAGAGTTTTGTATGATTGTACTGTCTTAGCCCAAAACTGAAGTCTAAACATCCTGTGATGGGGAGTCTCCACTTCTAATCGCACCTCATCCCCAAAGCAGCAGAGCCCTGAGATCCTGCCTCCACCCTCTACACGCGCCTCACAGCGCATTGTCATGAGTAACAATATTTAGGCAAAGGATTCTGTGCTGGCTCAAAATATTCCGATTGATCCTGATAAGGCTTCAACGTATGAGGAATGATGCACGTCTCTGGACAGAAGCATTTCCTGCGTCAGCTGCAAACAAAGCCATGTCTGGAACTTTCCTCTAAGGTTGATTAATAACACCGTCTCTTTTTGGGTTTCATCCATTTATCCTGCACCATTTTATCTGTGTTATTTTAGACTCTCTTCCCACTTCCTGGACGACAGGGTGTTATCTCTACCTACACACACTGGGACGGCAGTCTGTTGAGTTCCATGGTGCTAATCGTCAACATGTTTGCTTGCCGGTCTGTTGTGTATTTCTGTCAACATGCTTTTGCCCGGGGCTACGTTGCATTTCACTGATTATAAGGGAATGAGACTTTTCCTCGTTCCAGAAATATGACTCAAGGAATTCTTAAGATTACAGGCTTTAACGTGTCCTTTTATGTGTTTGTGTGTGGTATTTCACTAGGTTTTAAGCTATAGAGTACTGGGCCACAGTTCAGATGTAGCCCAGATACAAATGTTCATTGATACATGGCATTGAAAAGCCCAAACTAACCTTCTTTTGCAAGTGCAAGTTTCATGTTCACAAGATAAGAGGAACTGTTTTTTTTTTAAACATTGAAAACCGCCAGGCTTCCTGTCACTCTAGGCACCATTTTGTTGAAGGTGAAGCAGTTAGTCTTAAAGATGCATCAAGAAAATTGAAGTGTGCCATTCACTTCTCACCACTTCCTCTTTCAGCCCTACACTTCATATTCAAAACCAGACAGTGGCACATTGAAATTAATTACACAGATACTAGCACTTCCTATCTCTGATTTATGTAACCCTCATACAGTATATGAGTAAATGTACATTTTTAAATTTCTGAATAAATTGGTTGATTTATTATTATAGCATGTGTATTTCTGCATTTAAATAGGGCGATTTAATTATCGGCTTGTTCTTTATACTTAAGCCCTCCTTAGAGAGGACTAGTTTTCCATAACATGTCAAATTTGTGTGTCACAGAGGTACAGTACTTCAAATAACCTTTGTAAAAAAATTATAGTGCACAACATTTTTACACTGGCTCTAAACAACAACTTTTTATTATTGTGCACAAAAATTGTGGGTCATCTAAGAAAACAATATATACACTACTATTGAAATGTTTATGTGTGTGTGTCCAGGTGCGAGGCAGTGCCAGTCAGACACGTGAGACTCTGCAGCGGCACTTCCAGGAGCTGCAGACGGCAGTGAGTCGACTGCTGACTGAGAGGCTGAACGCTCTGTTGCAGGAAGTTGACAACATCGAGCTGGACAGTGTCAGTCCCTTAGATGACTGTCAGAAGCTCATTGAGAGTGGAGTCAGCACAGCTGATGAGCTGCTCCGAGAGGGTGAGTCTGTCACATCAGTGGAAGAGGCTGGCTGCTCATTGTTCGGACTACAGTGATTCTCCAAATACAGTTACACTAATCTGATTTCATGGGATTTTAAAGTATGCTAAGACCCTAATTTGTTATGGGAAAGTATTTATTAGATAAGAAAATTTGATTTATTCTTGTGCCAGACAAGGATATCTCATTTTTTTGTCAGTTCTGTCATATGTCAGCTTGTAGGACTATGTCAACGGTATAAAATGAAATCAGGTCAGGCATTTGCTTAATAAGTAGTTGAAGAATAGCAATTATGTATATATATAATATATATATATCTGATCAAACCGTGAAAAAATGTGGCTATTTAAGGCTCTGCGATAAAGATGCTCAGAGCCAGTGTAAAAGGGTTTAGGGCAATATTTTTAATTAAAAACAAAAAAATGTTTTTTATAAAACGGTTAGTTCCTGTACTTGATTCTGATTGGTCAACAGCTGTGTTTTATTCACAATAAAATATGGCTATGACCGCTTCACCCAACAGTTCTGTGTATCACTACACAACACCCTTAGCAACCACTCTTAGCAATGTAAACTGTATGTTCTCAATTGATATTGTTCATTGAAGCTTACTGTATTATGTAGAAGAGTATTGTGAGAAAGAGATTGAGTGAGCGAGTTTATTACCTGCATTCAGATTTAGCATTTTCCTTTAGGTCAGTCTTATGTTCATAACAAAAATCTGTTTAAATGTCCGATGTATTATAAAGAAGAAGTAGTTTTATTTATATAGCGCCTTATCCTGTCCTTTTAACAGTTAAGGGGTTTTCCCGTGACTGACAGCACTAGTCAAAGCATTTGTCAGTTGAGTCTTGGTCCGTGATCACACACAACAATTCAGTCTTTTCAATGTAAAAGTCTTCGCTACTGACTGACACACTCATAAAGACTCTTTGCCGCCATCTAATGGTGTAATAATGTAACTTCTGTTGCTGTTCACGGACAGGGACTATTTTTTCCGGCGGAAGGAAGGTGTAACACGGTTCATATATACGGGAAGAAGGAGGCGGGAACCGGCGAACATTCAACAAAACTTTAATATATAAATAAACAAACCAAAAACCAAAACGAAAGTAATGCCGGCAGACCCTCGCGGACGTCTGCCGGCCACACAAACTTAATAAAACATAAAATAATGTCCAGGCCTGGTCCTCTCTCGTCCTTCACTGTCGTCGCTCCTCCTTTTATGCCTCCGGAGCTCCTCCGTGAGAGACTCGAGGCCGGCGCGCCTCGCAGCTGATGCTCATTATCACTCGCGTCACCGGCCTCGCGCCGTTCCCTCACGGCTCTCTCCCGCCCAGCTCGTCACAGAAGGCTTTAGTTAAAGTTTACTTCATGAAAGTTGCATTGTTACATATTTTTGGCTTTAATATTTGTATTGTGTGGTAACCATTTTATAAAAGCAATAAGGTACTCGAGGCTAGTGCTGTATCGTGCCTAACAACACCCTTCAGCCGTGACTTATTCACGATACAGCACAGCCTCGAGTACCTTATTGCTTACGTATAGATTTTTTGTAAGGATTTAAGAAATAAATATATATAAAATTAAAATTTTTCAAATACATAAAATTATGTTGCTAAAAATAAAATTAATTGTATTCATATCAATTGTATTTAAAAATATATATTCCTTTTTGTTGTACAGTCACAGAAAGTATAAGCAGGAAAAGTACAAATCTGAACCTACTGGCTCATATGGACTAGCAGAAAAAAAAAATCTTATTGTTGAGCCCTACTATTTGGGTAATTTCCTGCTATCAAAGTGTTAGCTAATTAAATGTTTAAGAGTTATTTTGCAGTTTATGTTGATTTTGCAATTGCTATAATGCCCTGTAGGACTCATTTGATTATATTTGCTACAGTTGCCCTGATGTTCAGTTATGAACATAATAATATGGCTGTTCTTACAGGGGAGGTTGCCATCCGCTGTGGTATAAATGAGAAGGAGGACAAGCTGGGCAGCTTCACTAAGAAAGCCCTACAGATTCAGTTGGACAGGTGAGGAGCACACAGATTCATTCACTTAACAAACCTCATCTGGCCCGGTGAACGGAGAAGAGCTTTGATAGCTCACTGTCACACTCAGTTCGTGTCTAGGAACGATGAATACATGGAGATTCAGATCTTCAGCCCTTGAGAACACAGAGAGCCACCTATTTCTGAAGTTCAGAAGACAATATTCCCATAATTACATTACTACAGTTCTCATTGAAAAACACATTACCTAACCTTTACTAATGCCTCGTTTTATGACTCATCTGTTTTTTGTTTTGTGACGCATCTTCTCAAAGTTTAATGGAGAGGTGGCAACTGTACTAGCAGGGATGCACTGAATCACCCAAGCGATTTATAAAACCACTCTGATTTAGCTATGATTCATTTTAAATCCCAAAATCTTCCCCAGGATCATCCAGTCAAAGCGCCTACAGTGATTACAGCAATAATCTACCACGGATGGCATTTAAATAACAGTCCTATCTTCTGTGTTTTATAATAAACAATTTTGAATGATCTCTATAAATATAGTTGTTGTCCTTGGTGCGAACGGGACTTAATTCTCACCTTAAAAACATTACTTACCAATTCTACATTAATAATTATTATTAAATAATGTTTATTAATAAATAATAAACTGTACTCACAAATTCTACACGAATAACCATTGCCGTCCGCCATTTTGTTGACTAGTCTCTTGTAAGTCTAAGGAGGATCTGTTAAAAAATATACAATCGTGACTTTTTTTTTTCTTTTCTTTTTTTTGAAAATATACCAATAACACTTAAAAGTTTTATCAGGAACGTGACACGACTGTGTAAACCACTTTTACATGGTGCAATTCATGAATAATTTATTTTAAATTCATAGAAATATGAGGAAAAATAAAGCACATTTCTGGTTTTAAAAAAAATAAATTTAAATGTCAGCATGTTTTGTGCTACTGACAGATGATTTAGCTACTTGATGTGCCAGTTGACAGCAAGCCATGTTTTAAACACAGGATATTTCTTTAACCCTTTAGGATTATTTACCAAATATTTATATTGAATCATATACAGTATCTGTTCTGTAGACGTCAATAACAGTCTGCGCTAGTACAGTATTTGTAAATATATGTGTCCTCAGTCTGCCCGAGGTACCTGTTCTGGTGGACGTGCCGTGTCTGTCTGCGCAGCTGGACGACTCTCTGCTGCATATGTTCCGTTCGCACGTGGCTCGGCACGGCAGCGTGGCGTCTCATCCGCCCGTCCAGATCGAGGAGCTGGTGGAGAGGCCAGGCGGCGTGCTGGTGCGCTGGTGTAAGGTGAGTCTGGCCTCCCATGTTCATGCCCATCAGACATTTTTAACCGCATGTGACCCTCTTGGTAATGCCTGTTCTATTTGCGTGTAGGTGGACGATGACTTTACCCCTCAGGACTACCGGTTGCAGTACCGTCGCGGTAACTCTTCTCAATATGAGGACGCGTACATCGGGAAAGACAATGAGTTCCTGGTGCTCCATCTTGACCCGCACATCGACCACCTGTTCCGTGTGTGCGCCAGAGGAGAGGGCCGAACCGAATGGAGCCCTTGGAGCATCCCGCAGACTGGCTACACCACACTCGCACCCCACGGTACAAACTAAACAAAACCTAGTGTTGCAAACACTCTTTATCCTTATATTGGGTGTCTCAAAGGGATAGTTCACCCAAAAATGAAAATTCTCTCACCATTTATTCACCCTCATGCCATCTCGATGTATATGACTTTTTGTCCTCAGATAAACACAAATGAAAATTGAGTCATATAATGCCATTGAATGGGTGCCACTTGACAGTATTCCATATGACCCCAGTGGGTGAATGAGTGTTTTCTGAAGTGAAACGATTGGTGTGTGCAAGAAAAATACTAATATTTTTAACTTTTATAACAATAAATCATTGCTTCCGGTCTACTGTCATACGAGCGTTAATGAGAGAAATGTGACACGTGACAAAAGTGTCTTGTGAAGATTGCGTGAGAAGTGCTTCCGCTTCTTGCGCGAACTTCACAAAGCACTTACGTTTATGTCAAGCTTGTAAATTTGCCTAGGACAGTTGGCCAGAAGCGATGGTTTATAGTTAGAGAAAGTCATATACATCAGGGATGGCACGAGGGTTAGTAAATAATGAGAATTTTCTTTTATTGGGTGAACTGTCCCTTTCCTAAGTATATTCAGAGCGCTGTTCAGTGGAACTCACTGGGCCTTTTTCATAACGCACATGTTGAATTGATTTCTTTGTAAACTGTTCATAAAACACCTCCAAATTAATGTTTCATGAATATTGTTTATTGTGCTTTTACAGAATGGACTGCAGGCGTGGATGGTTACATTTTAAGTAGTAGGAAGAACATCGCCATGCGCAGTGACTCATCAGCTGGTCATGGAGGCGTTCTCTACTCCAACTCCTCCACATACTTCTGTGGCCAGACCCTTACCTACAAGTACATCAGTGTTTCATTCTTCTTCACACTCTTATAGCAAATAAACTGTGGACCATTTGAAAGTGGGACACTATAAAAAGTTTAAGATCATATTACTCATATAGGAACTAATTATTCAAAATGACGGAAAGACGCAGAATTTAATGACATTTTTACAGTAACAGATATAAGAAGGCCTATCACATGTCTTATTCACTGTGTGTCTGATTTCTGATTCTCTTTTTGTTTTTTTGCAGAATCACAGCTGCTGGACAGACAGATAAGCGTGACAGTTTGGGTGTGTGTGCGGACAGCAGAACTGACACAGACTCGCTGCAGAGGGATCAGGCTGTCTGCATCTCCACTAATGGTACGAGCTGGAAAATAGAGTTAAATCCTCATAATATTGATCCACCTTTTTGAAGATATTCAGTGTATACACTACTGTTTAAAAGTCTGGGGCTGGTTAGATTTTTTTTTTTTATATATATTTTAAAATGTCATTTATTCTTGTGATATTACACTGAATTTTCAGCATCATTACTCTTCAGTCTTCAGTGTCACATGATCCTTCAGAAATCATTCTAATATGATGATTTGATGCTCAGAAACAGTTCTTATTGTTATCAATGTTGAAAACAGTTGTGCTGCTTAATTGTTTTATGGAAACTGTGAGACAATTTCTCAGGATTCTTTATCCACATTACTGTATAGTAACAATATAGTATCAATCTACATTTATGCATTTAGTAGACGCTTTAAATCTAGAAATAATGAATGCTTCTTTTCCACACAGTTTTAACTAAATAAACACAAGCAACAATACGTTGTTTAAAGGGTTAGTTCACCCAAAAATGAAAATTCTGTCATGAATTACTCACCCTCATGTCGTTCTACACCCGTAAGACCTTCATTCATCTTCAGAACACAAATTAAGATATTTTTGATGAAATCCGATGGCTCAGTGAAGTCTCCATTGACAGCAAGATAATTAACACTTTCAGATGCCCAGAAAGCTACTAAAGACATATTTAAAACAGTTCATGTGAGTACAGTGGTTCAACCTTAATGTTATTAAGTGACGAGAATACTTTTTGTGCGCCAGAAAAACAAAACAATGACTTTATTCAACAATATCTAGTGATGGGTTATTTCAAAACACTGCTTCATGAAGCTTCGAAGCTTTACGAATATTTTGTTTCGAATCAGTGGTTCGGAGCGTGTATCAAACTGCCAAAGTCACGTGAACTATTGAAATTTCAAAACACTTGACATAACAAAGCTTCGTTTACTGAAATCGCGTGACTTTCACATTCCGAACCACTGATTCAAAACAAAAGATTCGTAAAGCTTCGAAGCTTCATGAAGCAGTGTTTTGAAATCACCCACCCATAACATATTGTTGCTTGTGTTTTTTTTTGGCGCACAAAATGTTTTCTCGTCGCTTCCTAACATTAAGGTTGAACCACTGTAGTCACATGAACTGTTTTAAATATGTCTTTAGTAGCTTTCTGGGCATTGAAAGTGTTAATTATCTTGCTGTCAATGGAGGCCTCACTGAGCCATCGGATTTTATCAAAAATATCTTAATTTGTGTTCTGAAGATGAACGAAGGTCTTACGGGTGTGGAACGACATGAGGGTGAGTAATTCATGACAGAAATTTCATTTTTGGGTGAACTAACCCTTTAACAATGCATAGTAAATATTAAATAGGTAAGTATTATAAGGTAATTCTTATTGCTAAAACAATTAAACAAAAAAACTATTACTTCTTGGAAAATTTGAGTGTTGCCTCGAATGTTTCATTTTAGTCAGTTTTGAACTGATGCATTGAAATTGATAGTCATTTTTAAGTTTCTTTAAATCAGCTCAAACTAACCATTTTCTCTTTTGAAGTTTTTTGGTGCCTGTGATGGTTCCACAATGCACTGCTCTCTCACCAACTGCAGGCTTCTTGGGGGGATGCAAGCATTAGTGTTAAGTTACCATGTGCTTTCCCTTCTCCAGGTGCTGTGTTTGTGAACGGAAAGGAGATGACCAACCAGCTGCCAGCCATCACTGTTGGCTCGTCTGTGACCTTTGACATGGAAGTGGTCAACCTCTTTCCTGTGAGCAACAACAACAATCCTAGCGACGGGGGAAACTTCAAGCTGAGGGTGACGATTGGCTCAGGGAACAGGGAAGTGGTGTTTGATTGGCTGCTGGATCAGGTGGTGGACAGCCTTTTCTTTGGCTGCTCCTTCACACACCCTGGATGGAAAGTGCTGGTGTTTTGATTGTTGCATGATGAAAAATCCAGTCTGCTGGAATTCAAGACCTCAAGTTCCTTTAATTTGATCAAACTTTCCAAGTGCTTAGTGTTCAGATGTCACAATTTGCCATTTTTTTCTTATATCAATAACATATCACTGTAGAATAACATTAAACTTTCACTGTTTTGAGGTAAGATGCCAACCACTACTCTTTGACCTCATTACCAGTGGACAGGTGTTGCGATCTTTGCATAACAGTACATATTTACAAAAGAGACTGTTACATGTTAGAGGAGTCTAATAAAGTCTTTGCCTGCAGGTGTTAAGTTGCAAAGCATGTTGGTCTGGTTTACCACAGAAAAAAAAAGATCTACCGTGAAGCCTTTAGAGATCAAAGGTACTCAAAACTGCTCAAAAATGTGCAAAAAGAAAAGTTCTTCAAAACGAATGACAAAGATAAATCTTTTATGCTCTTGACAATCTTTCTGTCTGAGTTTTCTCGAGTCAGAAGTGGAGAATGTATCTGTGGAAGAACATGTAGCCTGTTCAAACATAGCTGGCTGTTGTTTTTTATAGGACACAGTAACATTGAGAGAAGACGTACCTAACAACTAGTATTTAATTCTTGTTTGCCTGGTACTCAGTTTTCTCATTTAGAAAGTACTGTTTTTAAAACCACCTGTTCACAGCTTCATTGACATCCTGATAAGTAGATATCAATACAATGTTTCCACAGAAATGTGATTGTTCGCACTAAGCTCAAGTGTTGCCATTTTATGATGAACTTTTTTTTTTGTCTTACTGTACCATTTCATGTTTTCATTACCTGGCTTATCTTACGGTAACGTTTATATCGTATTGGTTGGAGATTTTAGCGAAAAAGCATATTTCACACAAAATGAGGGACCAAGCACCCAATTCACATGTTTCTGAGGTAGAAGAACATCATTTACAAGGTACTATGTAATTCCTCACTGCAGAAGAGAACATTTGTTAGCCAACGAGGATACACCCATGAGATATCTGATACTATATTTATAAAACTGTGACCGTATTAATGTATATTTACCTCATTTTGCCTGTGCCTTCTCAATACAGATGTAAGAATACAATTGAACATTTGCAACTGAATAAACAGTTTGGAACATTTAAACAAATTCTTGATTTTTTTTTGTAAATGTTTACTTAATAAAACCAACAAATAAAAGATAATATATGAACATGACTTGAGGTATCAATTGTAAAACAAAACAAAAAATCTTTATTTTAAATAAAGAACAACCTGAAGCACTTTTTTCAACATAATTTAGAAACTCAAGCAGGTTTCATTATGTTCCTATCATATTCTTGATATAAATTAATGTCAAAAGATATTTATATCAGTAATCCACATCTTGTGTAATTGATGCTGTTAGTGAGTGTTTCACATTCGCAGTTACGCAACCGCTCTCAGCCAGTTAAGTAATTGATCTCAAACATTGACCAAAAACTTCTTTTAAACCAGTGCACAGTTTTAGCTAAATAAAGCAGTAATGTTTTACAAACATATCCCTTTCTTTTAAAAAAGATGCATACATCATTAAAAAAACAACTATGAAGACTTACATTTCTGAGTTGAAACAAACTAGACAAACAATTTGTAGCCATTTCACTTTGGTCTAAAATAATCTTCCTTCTGGAATGCAGTCACCTTCAGCAAAGCCTAAATTTATATACATATTACAACAAGTTTCTTCAGAATCACCTGAAAATAAAACAAATGGGCACCATGAAAGACAAGTGGAACCAAAAGAAACTGTTGGATACAGCAGAGTAAAACACAGAGAAAACTAAAGTATCTTAATAGGTGGAACTGGGCACAGTATTGTGTGCAGTAAAGCGTCAATGAAATTCAAACAAGAGTAAAAGAAACCTGTTCACACCAATTTACATCAAAAGTTCAAACCCTGCTTAGAGTCCATGTTTCCATGGGTAAGGCAAGTGTAAACATTTCTGCAAAGCATCTCAACCCACTATGGTTTCAGTACCCTGTACCTGTATGTATCTGTGTTGCAAAGTCAGTGGAATTAAGGCTCTGAAAAACTTGATAAACTTTATAAAAAAAAAATATTGCAGTGTAGACGTAGACAGCCTGCAGCACTGATGGTTATTCTTCAATCCGAGATTCCAAAGAAAAAAGTCATTTGAAGTCTTCAAGTGTGGTGAAACATTGTGGTGGCTAAAGTGAAAAATATCCACATCAAAGAGGCAAAAAAAAAAATACACCAGCAAAACTAAAATGTTCAAGTTTTCAGAATGAGTTGATCAACCCCTGTGAAAAATATGCAATAAAAGCAAGTTTGTAGGAGCCATTTCCATCCATCGATACTCAAAATATATTAAAAAAATCTTTTCATAGTCCTTTAAAAAACAGGCACCTAAAACAAGTGCTAAAAACTTGCTAGAGCTACAGGGTTGTGTGGGTAGCGACAAATCAGAAATGACCTGCTTATGGTTCATCATAAAGACTAATGGCATCTTCAAGTAATTTGAATCTAGAGTTGCTTTGAACATGATGACATCAGGTCAAATCACCACACAACCTGTTCCTAACTAGACATCTTTAACCCTGTGAGTGCAGAAAGTGGTGGTTCTCACATCCAGAGGGCACTTGACGCCCACTGACAAAGGAGGTGGTTTCAGTGATCCTGGGTCTTGGCTAAATTTGATGCGCTGACTTCGCCATCGGCGCTGGATCCGCCAAGAGCACTGTCTTGCATTTTGAATTGCTCCTGGCTGTCTTTTAGCTGTTTTAGATCTCTTAGGTGAGCCATGGCCTTGTCTATAGTCACTGTATTCACTAAGCCAAAGTCGTGCATGCTGACCAGATGGAGCAGAGTGTTCCGGCACAGACTCTTCTCGACAATGGTAGAGCCATGCTGCTCCACAAACACCACGCAGGCCTGATTCATTTGGTTGTCAGCTATGAATCTGCACGGAAGGAAATAAGAAGCAAGTTACTGGCAGAAATGTGATCAACCTCTAAGTGATGAGCTCACATAATGTGCAAGGTGATACAGGGAATGTATCCAGGCCACTGATATACAGAAAAAGGACTGTCTAATGGAAGAGGTTTGAGTCAATACAACAAACTATAAAAGGAAAGGACAGTGGTGAAAGAAGTGAAAATACATACCCATGTTTCATTACATGCAGGTTCCACAGTTTCATGACCTCTTTCTCTCCCTCATTGACATCTGTGAACTCCTCGATTTGCTGAGGGGTGATGAAGATGAACAAAATCATTTAAAAATGGAAAAATGACAAATAAAATCCATTTCAGAGGCGCTACAAATCTATAGTCACTCAACAACAATGCAACGTTGTGGGTCAATTCGGCCCTTTTTCAGGACTAACACTGATCTAGTGCAAATTTACATCAGATCCTGTGTAACATCCTCCTCATTTGTGATTTGAATATGTGAATGAGATAATTCCACTGACACGACGTCTCACACATACAATGAGTCACAAACAGCACACCATCTGTCTTGAGTTTAGATTTGTCATTTAGAGTCAATGTGACCAAGTAACCACTACGCTGAAACTTCAATGGCAACAGAACCAAAGGTTTAATGATCTTATGACTACTTCCTCACCATAGCGGTCTTCTCCCTGAGCCACTCCGGGTCCCTCTCATCCTCACTGTCCACTTCCATTTCCTGTGGTCTAAGCGGCACGCAGCTGTCACTGTGGAAGTACAGGCGGTTGTGGCCGCTGATGAACGCCCGTGGCTGCTCCTGTTCTCCATCTTCTGGCTCCAGGAACTCAGAGAGGCTGGGCTTTGAGCGCTTGGGCCTGTGGAAACCACAACACTGAGATTAACATCAGAATCAAAGAAATAGATGCAAGGTCGGTAAAAGGCCAGGGAAACGTTACAGTATATACTATAGAAATGGTTCCGTCTGTAACAATTCTGCCTTTACCGAGGTATATCCACAACACAATCTGACACCACAGAGAAAATAAGTCTGTGCTGCAGATGGGTGGCTTAAGTCTACACTCAAGAGATAATGTCTACTAGTGTCCGGAGTACACATGGTGTTGGCTGATAAGAAACATTGTAGTATTGCAAATTAAAGTTACTGACACAAGATTACATTTCCAATTACATTTTAAAATATAATTTAAAAAAAAAGTTATATATATATATANATTTGTATATATATATATATATATATATATTTATCTCAAAGGGATAGTTCACCCAAAAATGAAAAATTATCCTATGATTTACTCACCCCCAAGCCATCCTAGGTGCATATGACCATCTTCTTTCAGACGAACACAATCTGAGATATATTTTAAAATATCCTGGCTCTTCCAAGCTTTATAATGGTAGTGAACGGGGGGCTTGTTTTGAAGCCCCTAAAAAAAAAAAATGCATCTATCCATCATAAATATAATCCATACGGCTCCAGTGGGTTAATAAAGGCCTTCTGAAGCAAGGCGATGAGTTTTTAGAAGAAAAATATCCATATTTAAAACTTTTTAATCTAAAATAACTAGCTTCCGCCAGACGACCATACACATACAGCGCAAGTCGTCTTATGCCAAATGAGTAACCCGTGCAATATATGACGCAGGATGTAGGAATATCGTAAACTTAGATGCCTCTCGCAGTTTAAACAAATAGGGCTGTGCAACAAACTCAAGCGCCTCTTCTCTTACATCAAAATCCTTCAACGTTTCTCTTAAAACTTCTCGTTTTAGACTTATAATTCGCGACCGGTGTTTTGTTTTGCTCTATACACTGAACTTCTGCATTCGTCATTTCGTCATGCATTGGGTCAGAGGTCACTCTTCTGCCACAAATCAATGTGCACAGCCATCAGCTGGAAGTTAGTTATTATAGTTATTAAAGTTAATATGAATATTTCTCTTTAAAAAAAAAAAAAAAAACATCACTTCAGAAGGTCTTTATTAAACCCCTGGAGCTGTATGGATTATATTTATGATGGATGGATGCATTTATTTGGGGCTTCAAAACAGGCCCTCCATTCACTACCATTATAAAGCTTGGAAGAGCCAGGATATTTTTTAAATATATCTCAGATAATGTTCATCTGAAAGAAGATTGTCAAACACCTAGGCTTGAGGGTGAGTAAATCATGGGCTAATTTTCATTTTTGGGTGAACTAACCTTTAATTTGTAATATTTCACAATATTACTGTTTTTGAACAAATGGTGAGCATAAGAGACTTCTTTCAGAAATATTAAATATTTCATACACCAACTGGCTGAACGGTAGTTGGTGTTGAACTTAAATTATATGCAGTAAAAGATGTGCATATATTCACCGATTTACAACGGAAAAGAACACGGCTCCACTAGTCAAATTCATAACGCTTTACTGTTTTGAGTCTTATTTTTAACTCAAGCATTATATAATATAAAGCAGCTGTTTCAGCACTAATGCCAGATGCATCATTAATTTCTTTAATCATTAATCTGTTTTAATTTGCATCCAAATAATATAACAGACTGGTTAATGGGGAAATTAATGACCAAGTAATATCCAACGCATTTTTGATTTAACTATATTGTGATAAATATGCTGTAACCGCAATAGAAATTAATGATGAAACATTTTGCCAAGATGCAAAATCATCTGAATCATTTTTTTAATTGGATACACATACTTTCAGTCTCTCTTTTTAAAAGCACACAGACCTGCAGACAAGGAAGTGCGTAACTGGAGTCCTCTTTACTGGGCCATTACGGCTGAAGGCAAAGCCAGGCTGGCAGTGGATGTCCTGAGGGTTGCCCACGTAAGAGCCGTCATAGCATTCATTAATCGACACATCTATCCTGGCTCCTTTAGGATGAGGCTGGGTGAGAAACACATCAGTATAAACATTTCTACCAAATATGGACTATATGCAAAGGTTATACATGTTATTTAACCGAGTAAGCCATATAAACACTGTGGCGCTACACTGATTATGACTACATCCATGAGTTTTGGTGACAGTTTCATGAACTTGAGATGTCTCACCACATAGTTGAAGATGAAGCGGCTGTGTGAGAGTTTGAGGTGCTTGAGGAGGCTGTAGAGTTTACGGCAGTTCAACGTGCACCACGGACAGTGCAGGTCATCTCTGGCCTCCGTCTGCTGCCGTGTGTTATTGTTGTAGAGGAACTAGAAAACAAGAGGATGGATTCAACACACCATGACTACACAGCAGCCCATCATTCAAGTCCAAGAATAGGACATGTCACAGCAAGACTTATGAACTCCAGTGCTCTCATGCTGATATCATAGAGCACAGAAATCTACAGTGGAAAGACACAGAGAATCACAGGAAACTCCCTGCACTTTGGTAGTCAAAAAGGCCTGGGATCACAGATAAGTGTGCTATATTGTGTGTACAATCTGCTTTGTCATTTTTGTTAGTGTTGTCAGGTAAATTTACAGCTGCATGTTACTCACCTGATAATAAACACGTATTTTCTGACGAGGTTCAACATGAGTTTGTTCTCTTCTTACTGGTAGATCAGTGCCAACTGAATCATTAACAGCTGCAACCAATCAAAAGCTATTGTTATGACAAGAATATTCTTAAGTATTGCACACAAATCAATATGCTTTTAAGTTATAGAACTTCACTTGTAAACACTAACCAGTAGGGCTGGGCGATATATCACATGGCGATTTAGCGGTAATCAGGGAACTAGCTTTACTGACGAAATGCGCATGACAATCGCATGCGATATATCGCCCAGCCCTACTAACCAGTGCTTGTGACCTTACCTACTGCTTGTGACCTTACCTACTGCTTGTGGCGGCTTAACATTACTAGGCTTGCTGCTGTCGACTGTGCTGGATTCAGAATTGCGTGTGGCAAGCGGTTTGGCCACTGGTGCTGTTCCTCTGTCAGTAGTGTCGTTGGTCCATCTCAAAGTGAACTGCAGTGTGGGACCCTGAGAAAAGGTCTCGAAGGGTGGAAGCCACTGAAACGCAGGGTAGAGATCTCAAATAAAAGACCAAAAACTGCTTAATGGTGTACAAAATCTCAATAAGCCACATGCAGAGTAATAAAACACACCGCCTGCAACTGACCTTCCCATCTAGTATGGTTTCCCACGTTGCCCTTTTCTTGCCTACAGGACTCTCCTCCATCTCTTGCATGGAGACTTCATACTCACCATCCAAAAGCTGGAGGCGTCTGTTGAAGGAATGCAAAAATAAAGTTAAGCAAGACAAGCTAACACTAAACATGTTAAAAGACTAAGAATAAAAAAAAGAACATTTACCTATTTTTATCAAAAACTGTCATTTGTGCCACAAATGTTGTTTCCCCATCATCCTGATGAGAGCAGTATCTCTTCTTCCTGCTAGACAGCTCTTCAATAACATCTGAGAAGATAACAACTTTCTTGTGAACAGGCATCATCAAAATGTGTTTTGAGGTGTAACATAATCAAGTCTGAAAAGCTGAAGCTCATACTAGAATCTCTGGTGGTCATGGCGTTGAGCTCTCTCCCCCCTGGACGTGACACTCTGAACAGAAGGGAGTAGGACTTCACCATGTGGCTGTTACTGGGTTCAAACTCATGGCTGGGCACTACCAGTGTGGGAAAAGCTCCCAGCTTGGTCTGACTGATATCTGGGTTCAGAGGCACCTGCTTTTTACCTGTAGGCACTTGCTTCACTGGGCAACTCACATCCTAAAACAGAAATGAAAAATGAGAGTGTATGTTAGCCTAGAAGCCATATATATGCTAGTGCACTACTTAAAGTTGACTAAATTAACGTTTACGAATTTAAAATTTCCATGTCTTACTGTGCGGTCACATGAGTGACATTTCTATGAAACTTGGGAGGCAAAAAGGTTTGTTGTCTATTGTCTAGGGCAGCCCCTGACTAAAAAGTCAACTGTTAGTCGTTCTTGTTAGCCATTAGTCGATTAGTCAGGGGAGAAATACTAAACCATAATAATGAGCATTTAAAATATAAATGAAGCACTCAAGCACGCACATAAAGCTTGCCACAGTGACAACTGCAAACATTGCATAAACTATTCTGTTTGCAAGCAAAATAAAATAACTAAACTATAATATAAATAAAAACCTTATCTTAAAACATAAGAAATGTACCAAAATATTTGTAAAATTTAGGATAAATATAAATGATAAAGAAATGAATATACAGCCAACTGAAACACTTAAAATAGTGCAAAAATACAGGCAAGCAGCCTTAACATTGAATGAAAACTTAGAGGTCTGAACAAACAAAATAAATATATATATTACACAAAAAAATAAAATAAAATAAAATACAAAGCAGCAAACTGAAAAACTACAACAAATTTGACAATTAGGCTATATCTGATTTATCGTCACTATTTTCTTTCCTCCGATCTCAGTCTTCTCATAGTGAGCTCCGTGCCTTGCTTACAATGAGAAGATGCATGCCGATGGCGTGGAAGTTTAACTTAACATTTTGGCCTGGTTTCACAGACAGGGCTTAGACTAAGCCAGGATTAGGCCTTAGTTAAATTAGGACATTTATGTAGCTTTTATAGATGTGCCTTTTTTTTTTTAAAGGCACATCTATTTTTGTCTTGAGACAAAATGGCACGGACATATTTTAAGACATGTCAATGCAAGTTGCTTTCAGTTAAGATAGTTCAAACATGCATTTTAGTTTGGGACTAGCTTAAGCCTTGTCTGTAAAACTGGGCAATAGTGCAATAAGCGCGGTACTAACTTAGCATCTACACTCCGCTCTAACACTTGGATATGCACCTAAGTTAATGTTAGGTTATCTAGGTTAACGCTAGAGCAAGCAGCCGTGTAAAGTGGCTAACTTTAGGCTACTACTAACAAGTTTTAAATGATGTCATGTTTTAGGTTGCATGTCATTTTTGTGGTCATTCTTTACCCTCTCAAAATGTTCCCACACTTTGTATTTTTTGCCTGACATATCACCACATGGACCAGCCGTGTAAGCGATCTGTCATTGCGTGACTTTGCCAAATCCTGTGGAGTTTTTTTTTTCTGCGACTAACCAATCGACTAAAACTCAAGCCTCTTCTCGCCGACTATTAGGGGCCAGCCCTACCATTGTCAACAGTGTAGCAATGTATAAAGCACAGCTCAATTTTGAACCAAGCAGCTTTCTGTTGGTCAGCATGGCGGATCCACTGGAAATCTTTCAACCCTTGCATGAAATTTCTATTAAAATTATTTCTCCCACAAAAATTTGCTGAACAATGGTAAATGTGACCACACCTTTACTCTTCTGGGATCATAAGTTCTTGATGACTCAAGTAGCCCTATGCTGATTTTTGTCTAATCAAACGCTCTCAACACAGGACACAAAACTGTGCTTGTCAAGTGATTTCATTGGGTCTTTAATTATGGGCCAGCTGGCAAGGATAAAACCTGATTAAAAATTAACCTTCAGTCCAACAGGCATGGGCAAATACAGTATCAAGGCAAGGACAAGTTTGTTTTTTGTTTTTTCATTGAGGAAGCTTGTTTTTGTTGGTGTGCAAGGTCAATGCAAGAGTTACGTTCTACTTCACTATGACACAGACAAAGTTTTACCTTTCTCTTCTTGTGGCAGACCTTGACGAGCAGCACTTCTACAGACACCGAGTTTTCTTCATTCTCTGAGTTCTGCAATGGCTTCTCTGAACCATTCAACAACAAATCAGAATTATTTGTTGTTCAAGGGATATTATTTGTGCACGCTGGTAAGAGCATACTTTTTTTGAACCTTAAATGTTGGCTTACCAGTTTTATGGAAGAATCCAGTGAAAGTGAGCTGCAGGTTTGAAGACATACTGCAAGACAAAACGACTGGAGTTAAAACCTCTGCATGCATTTGACCCATTCAGTCATGTTCAGAAAATGAGAGTAACAAAAAAAATCAAGAATATCTTACTTGTGAGATTCCTGATCCACTTTTGACTTCTCCACTTTGAATAGCAGATCGTTCACGCTAAAGCACTTTCTGAAACAACAGACGCCAACAAACATTCTGTTATTTTCTTAGTTGAGATGAGAAACCATCATTCAGTTTATCTAACTACAGCTGAAGAACACCAGTCAGTTGTAGTGAATCTGTCAACAAATTGTCTCTCTGTGAGGCCTGCACAAGGAAATGGAAGGTGTGGCTTTTTGACAAACAAAGAGATTACGTAGCGTGAAGTTTGTTTAATGAGCAGCAATCATTTTACCTTTTTGAATTTGTTCTTGAGTTTCTGTGGGCCATATAGGTAAGAGATCTGTGCAGGAAGATTGGCTGATAGAAAAGGAAAAAAGAAAGATGCATCCAGTTAAGTTATTGTTATGTCAGCCATGTACAGTTCACCAGGTTTCCACAAAATTTAACATCTAAAATGAGAACAGCTCATGTTATTTCTTCGTGATTATGCTCTACTTACGGCTATGAGATTCCTTGTGCGAAGAAATCTGTATATTTGAGTTGGTTCTGTGAACAGAAGTGCAGAGAATCACATATAAAGATGTCGCAAAATTAGAGTAATGTCATATAAACAACATAAGCTCCTATTTTTTTAATCATACCAATCATGCTTCTATGAAATTAGACCCATTATTTTACAATGACACTCATACATTAATCAAGGAGGCAGTTTGGCAAGACTTGCCTTAACTCGTGTAGAGAAACTACAGCTTGGTTTTCAAGGATTTTATGTTGTTCATGACTGCTGATGTCCCTTGCTCATATATGACAATAAGCATAAGTCCCCAATGCCATATTAAAATGTTAAAACACATAAAAGCACCATAAAGCACGTGTCATCTCTTGATGCACGTGTCTAATTTTCATATAGGATGTGGCCTAGACAACTATTAGGAGTTTAAATCACAAAATGTTATGGAAAAAAATCATGCCATGAGCAGATAACCCACGTTAAAAATCACACTGAAGAAATTTCACGAACTACCGGACACAGTAGTATTGTTGTTTAGCCCTCAAGCTAGGAGTGTGTGACATAAAACAATTGGATACTGTTAAGTGAGCCAGAAAAAAACGCAGTTTATTGTGTTTACAAAGCGAGGAGGGTAAAAAAAAGATAGAAAAAGTTAGATTTACGGCCAAACCGGAGCAACTTACTCTCGAACGCCTGCAGGAAGAGTTCGTGGTCGGCTTGGATCTGCTCCATCTTGGGTCGCTTGACTGAAGGCATCACAACACCGGACGATACGTGCGCTCCTCCATTAGCAGCTTTACTCGTACTGTTGGCATAAAAACCGTTTCCACCAGAGCCGTGCTTTTGTGGGGCCATCCTAAAATAGCGTTCGCGGTCGAATGAGATGTTTGAAACGGAACCCCAGTGGATTCAGCAGAGTCCTGAGTCCAAACAAAGGGAGAGCAGCCGAGACCGGTTCGCCCCCTCAACAAAGTAACAGTTAACATCAACGAGCCGGCAGTTCAGTTTGATTTACAGACCGGATGGAATTCGCGACAACACAAATGTACACGTAGAAAACAGCGCAACATCGACGTGTAAAAACCGCGAGCGCTCGCGAACTCTTATCGGATCATAATTCGGATTCCACGCGATAGTTGAACGCCGACTGCAGCGCAAAAAACAGCCGCGGGAGAAAGTACGCTTAAAGATTAGCAGTCCACTGTTGTGTTGCGAGGAGAATATCGCCGCTGTTTACTTTTTAAGAATATACAAGTAATCCCAGCAGTGGGGAAACGGGCTGAAGTGGAAAGTGCCGTGAATATTACCCGCCCTCCTTCTTGAATGTATTCCACACAGCTGATAAAGCCTCGAGTTAGGACATTTGCAATCAAGTTTGGTAGAGAGTGTGCGCTGCCTTCGGTTTCGCTTATTATATTTTCGCGGGAAATTCGTTTTCAGATTAGATACTGTGGGGAGAGAAAAAAGGGCAGGGTGTACATTCTGGCCCCTAGTTATATTAAATATTTATCTGTAGACATGGTATTTAAGTTGACGTTTTGTTTGATAGTCACTATTTCAAATTAAACTAACAGAAGAGTAGCACTTTGTTTTTATTTTAGTGTAGGAACAAGGTTTTGAGACGCCCTGCTTCTCCAGTTCATGACTTTTGAATGATCAAACTTTTAACTTAGTTGTGTACTGCATTGATAGACTGTTTACTTTTGATAGCATGTGACACAAATAATAAACAATAATGAGCAGCTGTGGGAAAATAATATTCTTGTTTAGATATGTTTTACGCATAATATAATGGCATTCGCAATGGTATTTCATTCCCTCCAATCTCTTGATTTGGCAGCAACAGCCACGAAAATACCAACTTTTTGTGGAAGCAAGCTACAACACTAGATTTTATGCATTTATTACATCTTGTCTGTTTTATTGTTAGATAAGCAATCAAGGTTTATATTTAAATTATATTTATACATGTTCCAAATTTTGGAAATAAATGGAGAATAAATAAATACATAAAAAAAAAAGTTTAACCTCCTAAGTTGATAAAGGTTAAGCTGTTTCCATTTGATGAAAAGGAAATATAAAATAATGTATGTTTTAGGCCGTATTGTGTATTTGTGGAAAGTGCCAATAATAATGATTATTATTATTACATGTTAATATGTAAGTTAGTTCGTGCCACGTCGTCTTAATCTATTTCACTGTTAGGATCAACTAATGCATATGTACAAGATACAAAAAACATTCATATTCCTGGGAAATACTCTGGATTGCTGGATGCATATTTAAAATTAAATTACTAAAGACACAACCTTTACTGTGTGATGTGGGCGATAAATTTGTTCTCGATTTGAATTGCTGCACATCCGGGAAACCTCCAATCTAACGTCTACGTTACCGGATGTGTCGGCAGAGGCGATAAAATAACCTGTGTCGTTAGATCGCTTCTATAACATGCACAAGAGGTGTGAACTCACATGGAGGAAAGAACTTAAAACATAAGAACAAGTGTTTAATCGTTGTTTTCGTTCCGCCGAAACTAGACCAAATGACGTTATTTACGCCCTGTTGGCAATCAGGCGCGGTGGCCAAGTGGTAAGGCGTCGGTCTCGTAAACCGAAGATCGCGGGTTCGAACCCCGTCCGTGCCTTGAACAAGGAAACTAACATGCTTTTACAGAAAGGCGATATAACGAAATCACATACAAATAATTTTGTATGTAGTATTATTACACCACAAAGTAACGTATATTTCTAGAGCATATTTAAAACAACAGAGGTTGACCAAAGTGCTGTATATGCAAAATCATAAAATAAACAACAACAGAGATACAAAGAGACAAGAACAAAACATACAACACTCAAACTGAATTAAATGCCACGGAATAAAAGTATGCTTTAAGACTAGATTTAAAAGCAGAGAGTGTAGGGGCCAGCCTCACCGACAATGGTAAATTTGCCAGGTGAAAAAAACAACAACATTTCTATAATGTACTTAAAGTGCTCTATTTTCACGCACTACTTTTGTACTTAATATACTAAAAATTCTTCTTAGATGTTCTTAAGTAGTACTAAAGTGTACTATGTACTGTGCTATTTTGAGACAGCATGAAATATGAATTAAAATGTGCTTTTAATATACTATCTGTATTTAAAAAATTTATTTAGATACCACTTATAGTACTAGACTTATTTGAACCCATAGTGTACTGCAAGTAGTAACTAAATATATATTTTAAATATTAAAAGCACATTTTTAGTTCATATTTCATGCTGTCTCAAAATAGCACAGTTGAGTACACTTAGATGTTCTTAAGATGATCTTAAGTAGTACTAAAGAAGAATTTTTAGTATATTAAGTACAAAATTAGTGTGTGAAAATAGAGCACTTTAAGTACATTATGGAAGTGTACTTTTTTTTCACCTGGGCAGTCTTGCTCTAGGTACAGCCAGGAGCATGTAGTCGCCGACCAAAGGGATCTCGCTGGGACATGGTTGTATGTGAGAGGCAGATCGGGGCTAGACCATTTATGGATTTATATACAAACACTAAAACTTTAAAGTCATTCCTAAATCACACTGGGAGCCAGTGAAGGGAAGCCAGTGAGGAAGAAATGTGATCACATTTATGTATTCCTTAGCTGCTGCATTCTGCACCAACTGCAGGCGTGAGAGAGATGTCTGGCTGATACCAACATAAAGGGCATTACAATAATCCAGTCGAGAAGAAATGAAGATGTGTACAACCCTTTCAAAGTCTGACTTTGGATAAAAGCCTTAACTGATAAAAACTGGCCTTAACCACAGAATTGATCTGTTTTTCAAATTTAAAATCACTGTCCATGAGTTTTTTTTAATGGAGGATTGGAAGTAAGGAACCCAATTCTGTGTTTGGGGCCATACTATTTGGCCCAAAAATCACAATTTCAGTTTTACTCTCGTTAAAATGTAAAAAATTCATGGCCATCCAAGCTTTAATAATCCTTGAGGCAGTCCGACATTAATTTTAAAGAGTTGGTATCTTTTCGTTTCAGTGGCAGATAAAGCTGAAATGAGTCCTCCACAGAAGGATTCATTTCAGCAGGAGAAAATAGAAAGCTTGTTGGCAACACCAATAGAGACAAATGCAGGCAAACCCTTTAGGATAACCTGTTTCTGTCAACCACAGTTTATAGTTATGACCCGAACAGTCTAACAGACGCCCCCCTGTGCGATTTAGAAACATTGGGACTGAATACAATGAATATTGTGCAAAAACTCCACAATAGCCTATAAAAGTGCAAACATTTATAATAAACAAGATATTGATTCTGATGCAAGGAATGTTCAAGATTCATAAAAGTGTGATTTTATTATTGTGTTACTATAGAGAGCCAAATATTTAATTGAGAAGGTTTAATAGAAGAATGTATTAAGAATGTAATGTTGTATTATGCACATTGTATCCACAAGATGACGCTGGCGCTCCAAATTAAAACGGATCCACACAACGGCCATAGTGCGCAGCTAAATGAGCCATGGCAGTGACTATTCTACAGCTCAAAATTATAAAACTCTAAAGGTTCAAATCACACAACATAACTGCTGTTTCTCTGTGGGACACAATGCATATGTCGGCCATTTTAAATCAATTAATAGGATATGATGTCTCGCGACACCACGCACATTTTTCTCATATAAGACATATCAAGATGACCAACCAATAAACTGAATAGCGGTTGTGCCCTATACCAAAGGCTATGAGACAATAGGTGAGTGTGACACATTCATAAATGCATGTGCTACCTAGAATTCCATTTTGGGGAGGGCCTGAGAACTGCACGAGACGAGTCCGCGCGCTGCTGCTGTCGCACATGGCACGCGGGTGTGCGGAGTACAGGTAAATCCTTTAAGAAGCGCCGATGACAGTCATGACTATGCTGCCGTGGAGTGAACTTACGAGGATATTGATAACATTTTGGCGTTCCGAGAGAAAAAAAAACACACGCATATCTTCTCAGAAGAAACTTATATGCTGGCTTTAGTGAAGAATGCATCTTTATTCCATTCCTTTGACAGCAATCGGAACCAGAAATGGACCGTACGATCGACAAACTTTTCCACAGCTGTTTGAGTGTCAGTACGTGCGATTATGACCGTGGACATAAATCAAACACAGGCTGGGTTGATACAACGCTCAAACAGTGGAAGTCCAGCCGAGGTAAATTAATTTGCTGTAGTTAATTGTTGGTAACAAAATACAATCAATATGTGCTTCTTCATCGATGATGAATTTTAAACTTGGATTTTGTGATGTTTTGGTTTAAGTCAAAATGATTTATAGTAGTGTATGAATGAAACAGGCCAGGCAAAGCACATTAAAATACAGTTTTGTTCAATTGTGTAGTTTTAAGGCTATTAATAATCAAATTAAAGAAACAACAATAATGAATGTATAATAATAAACTGTGTACATTTTGAGGTTAAAGACATGAATGTGTTAGAGGTTGGGTCTTTGCGGGCAAGGTGAGTAGTTAAATTTACTCTCAACTGGCCTACAAAGTCCCAGTTTCTGGCTCATGTAATCATCCTCACTTATTTTTGTCCGAACAGGTACATTATAATACACACATAGATAATAATGAAAAAATAAAATGTATATATATATTTTGGAATATGTTCTGTTGGTGGGATACATTGAAATGGGAAGGAAAGTTCTATTTTGCTTACAAGTAATGGAATACTAATTAGATACAATACTTTTGAGTATTATAGTATGTAATTAGAATTATAGTACATGATTAAGTAAAATAATTATCCTAAATATTTTTGCTCAAGGTGTTCCCCATTTAATATCCCACTGTTGGAAGTTCAGAACTTATAAGATCGTTATATGTTTGGATCTATTTGCTTCTTGTTGCCATTGCTTAAATTGCAATGTGGCTCAATTTTGACTGAGCTCATTGTCATTGTCTATTTTAGTGTGATTTGTTTCACTAGCACACTTATAAGACAGTCAAGTTGGAATTAGAACATAGTCTGTGCACAAACATTTCCGTGGCTCATGACTGTAATATTGAAAGGGCCCTCACGCTGTCTAATGGGCATGTTTGTAGTGCATGTATAAACACAGAAATACCAATCCGAATAGGAAAGAATCCTGCTCCGAAATGCACTGAACTCATTCACCTCTCTCCGCTACCCACTTAAATCCCAAAGCAAACCCCTTTTTTTTATAAGGGCAATTTATAAACCCCTGGCATGCACGCTTGAGGGAGAGAGGGAGGCTAAAATTCCCCTCTCTCTCTCTCTCTCTTCTTAATTTAAACTTTTCACTTGTTGGACGGCTGACAAACAGGGTCTTGCTCGCTTCCAGCCGTCACTGGGAGCAGGGAGCGATACAGCAGCCCCATGTCTGCGCTTCCCCAGGGGAGGGAAAGGGTGTCCAGCTCTCACCAACACCCAGCCGCCGGATTGAAAGCCGGCTCCGTCATGTTGAAATGTGAGTCTAGGAAGAGGACCCAAAAGGCAGCAAGAAAAATGAGGGACTTTTAGGGGCAGCTGTGTTTTATTAACCCAGTCATAATGCCCCTAAAAATCCTTATTGCTCTTGCAATTTTCAGCGTCCCTGCGTGGACAGACATGACCTAGCAGGGCTTAAATGCATATACACGCTCTAATATAACAGCAGAACAGAGAATAAGAAAGCCTTCTTGTGTAATACTTTTCAGACTATCCTATTTCAAATGCAGGCTCCTAATTTAGCAATTTAGGTCTTTGCGGCACAGTCAAAGAATTGTCAAAAGATGTGTTACTTAATGCAAAACAGTATATGTGGTTTATGTTAATGAGTGGTTTAGACAGTAAATACACCCTTTCCTTTGATTAATGCAGTACAATGTACGTTTTCTCTTTCAAACCATCATAGAGCTCTTTTCAAAGACGTGACTTCATTCTGCTCTGAATCTGAGGTTATGTCTTTTTAGAGTTTGGAGACCTCTAAGACAAAGTTGTGTTGTCACTTTGAGCACATTTATTCTCCCAAAACTCTCTAGTAAATCATCCAGTTTCTCTGGACAGGACTGTGTTACACTGTAGGCTTTCTTAGCTTGAACTTGGCCATGCTTCATTCTCTCTTATTATAATGTCACATGGAAATCACACTGACAAACTCAATAAACGATCTGTATCGTCTCATTTTGGCGAGGGGCAGGTAATAGCCAGGACAGCGGCAGAGAGAAAAAGTGACTCCGCTCAGAGAGGATGCATGCGTTCAAAGGGTGTATGCCTGTGGAATCTCGAGCTGCTCTTGGAGATCGCCTGATGTCCCACATGTCTCATTTGCACTTTGCTATTATCACAGCATGCTAGAAACGGTGCATTTCCCTTCGCTGAGAGCAGGAGATTATTTGGGCCAGGACGTCCCTGTGCAAAAATTAGCCAAAGAGAAAAGCATGGCCATTAAAGACCATAGCAATATTTAAGACACTTTACATACTGAAATATATATTATATATAGTATATTATCTACTTTACCATTTCAAAAGAAACTAATAATTTATACAAACACATTCATTTTATCAAAAGTGGCAGTAAAGACATTTATAATGTTACAAAAGAATTCTATTCATCAAAGAATAATACTAAAAAACTGCAGCACAACTGTTTTCAACATTGATAAGAAATGTTTCCAGAGCAGCAAATCATCATGTTAGAATGATTTCTGAAGGATCATGTGACACTGAAGAATGGAGTAATGATGCTGAAAATTCAGCTTTAACATCACAGGAATAAATTACAATTTAAAATATACTAAGAAAGAAAATACTTATTTTAAATTGTAATAATATTTTACAATAATACTATATTTTTGATCAAATAAATGCAGCCTTGGTGAGCAGAAGATTAAAAACATTACAAAATCTTACTGATTTGAACTTTTGAATGATGGTGAACTTTTTTGCTCATTCAGCTCTTTTCTTGGAAATATTTTTTTTATGGCTCTTCATTGATTTATAATGTTAAGCAAATGAATTGCATTAATTAATCAATACCAATATCTGCTGAGGAGAAAAACCCAAATGAAGATAATTCCAAGACATTGCATTATTGTAGTAGACAAATAAAGAATTTAATGTCATTACAAAAAGTGGCTTTAAAAGTCAGTATGATGTTTTTCCATATCATTATATAGCACAATATAAGTTAATAGCAATCCATTTGTTTAATTGATTGGTTATGTACTGTACGCAGGCAGACCGATGTCTTTGTTGCGTCGTGTCTCGCATAATGAGCAAAAGAAAAAGACAGAAACAACTAATACAAAAACAAATGGATATGTAACAAAAACTGATACCGCACTAGAAAGAATCAAAGATCACAAACATTTGAATAACATGGTGTGCAAACAGATGAGTTTTGATATTTTATACAATAGGTGTGTAATGGGCTGCAAAGTTCAGAAGAATGACCTGCTTAACAGTTTAATGAGTAAGAGTTAAAAGGGAGTTACAGTAATCTAGCTGTGAGATCATAAAAGCATGGATAACAATTTCAGCATCTTTAAAGCTAAGTGAAGGACAAATAAAGGTTTGGAGGTGCAGATGAGAAGGCTTGATGAGGTGCTTGATATGGGCTTGAGTGAGGAGTCAAAAATCACACCCACATTACATACAGCATGTGAAGGCCTCACATGAACATCACAGATATCTAAGCAGAGGTAAGAGAAAAAAGATTTGTGGCCAACTAGCAGGATTTCTGTTCTGTCATTGTTTAATTTGAGAGAAATGGAGGCCATCCACTCACTCATTTAGGTCATGGATACTTGTTATTAAAGCTGATGTTGATTTCGAACATCTCCTTTGATTATCACACATTGTGATCTACTTCTGTGACTGTAGTATGTGATGTTAATTAATCTGGCAGGAAAGTGATGACATGCATGTGGCTTTATGATGCACCCAAACCCAGAGTTCACACACACCTATGAATCACACTCTCACTTTTTACAAACATCCATGCATAATAACGACGAGTGAAAACATGTTGAGCGATCCCAATGCTCATGAATAGTGTGTGTTTGTGTGTGATTCAGCAGCTGTGTTGTTGAGGAGTGAAGAGGCAGTGGTCTGTGACTGGGTGGGGAAGAGTACTAGAAGGCGGTGAGAAATGAAAGGTGACACAGATGTGGTGACTCAGCACAGACACACCTCCTAAGCCACACTGACTCACAATCACATTGAGAAATTTGTGTATCTGGAAACCATTTAGATATTAATGCTTCAAAGTTCGTTCACATTCTGCTTTGTTGCATTTGTTTAATAATTTAGTTCATTGTTACTGCTAATTACTCTTAATAATTTTATGTGGTGCTGATGTGATGATATATATCATATACATGGGCTACCATTTTCATGAATAGAAATGAAAAAAAAAAATTTTTTACTTCAGCTATTTGCCAAGGCGAGTTTATGGGCGAGTTCACACTTGTAGTTCAGTTCTCTTGGTTCTTTTGATCTGGACCAAAAAAAGAAAATAATACATTTAGTCCTGGTTTGCTTAGTGGTCACACTGTCATTTTTAACACCAACTGAAACATACAAAACATTCAACTTAAACAAACAAAAAAGGCTTTTATGACATATATTTTGCGACGAACATCCAAAACAATGCTGTGTGCTGGGATAAATGCGCTTGCTGTATGTGCATACCAGGAGCATTCCCTCTAAGGAGGCAAGGGAGACAGTGCCGCCTCAGAACAAACTGCATGAGAAAATAATCCATATTATAAAAGAAATGCAAATATTACAAAATGTATAAATCACTAGTTTTTCTAAAGTATCACTGTTTAACAGCGACACCAGCAGGTAAAGTAACAGTGGGACGCTGCGTGTTACGTGCCTCCCGAGCCCATTGACTTTTAACAGACCCCCTAAAGCATGCAGTGGGTTTAGTGGGGGTAATTGAGAATGAATGGGCGAAAATATCACGTGTGAGGAGGCAATGCCTCCATCACCCTATGATTGGTTATGATTGGTTCACGCGACAAATCCCGCCTCTTGTTTTCATGCATAATCCGTGTTCGCGAATCAGTCTGAGTGAATGATTGCATTAATGTGAAGACTAATTCAAAAGTAAACGAACAGATCAGCCACTTAGATATCGCCACTTTATATCACGTCAAAATCAAACTTGAAATGGCCAGAAAACATGATTACTGTTGGGGGGTTTTAGTGAGCAATCCGCTTGATGGAATTAAAAGTAAAACTTCGTCAGTGTTTACCAAGCTTGATGACTGATGATCTGAAAATAAGTTGACTATTAAAAAAACAGTTGATCAGTTCACAAATAGATAGTTTAAATTGTTACTGCCTTTAGTTATTATTTGGGAATAAATGTAAAAATGCTTAAAACACTAACTTGATGAGATTTGCACTTGGTTTTAATAAATAGAACATTAATTATGTTGTTATTGTAAAAATACAAAATAGAATGGTGTTTGTTTTTTTTTGTTTTGATGTAATGTTTATTAACTAGGAAAATGTAACAACATTAAGTGTAATATGGAAATGAATTTATGTTTGATTTATTAAAAAAATTACATCTAAAAAACAACTGAGGACTTTGCCTCCTCATTTCAGAACACCACTGTACGCCACTGGTGCGTAAATATGATGGTAGCCAATATGATGGAGCTGACAACTTGTGAAGAGTTTTTAAAAAGAGTAAAGGAGTCAAAACAGCGGCAGGAATCCCTCTGTCACACACACGGTTCTGATGCACGTTCCAAACTGTAATGTGATCATATGCATATACAAGAAAATGTTGTTAAAAAAGTTTTTTTTTTCTATGGTCTTTGGTCATGTCTTTTCTTGCCTATTGAGCACTGACTGAGCCAGGATTTTTACAGAACACAGCAATTCAGCCTCTCAGTTGTTCAAAGTGCTGTTGTTTCTGGTGCCTGCAGATGCAGTGTTGTTTTCTTCTCCACAGCAGGAAGAGACCTCAGGCCTGCAGGCACCATCCAGCTCCAACTGAGTAAACTACATAAAAGCCCTAACCACAATCAAAGTACTTCTTTTCAAGTTTTCATTTACATACAGTAGTAGTTTCACCCGGGTGTAATTCTCAAATCAGTCTATCTATCAGGGGCGTTTCCTCCGAGGAGGCAAGGGAGGCAGTGCCTCCTCAAAAAAAAAATAGGATGAGAAATTAATCCATATTACATATAAAACAACACAAATATTACAAAATTATGACATTAAAAAGAGTGCAAGTCACTCGTATTTCTAAAGGAACACTGCCCAACAGCGACACCCGCAGGTAAAGTTACAGCAGGAGTCGTGCCTCCCTTTTCACTCATAGAAAACCATTAGACCCCTAAAGCGTGCTGTGGGTTTTGTGGGGGGTAATTGAGAATGAATGGGGGAAAGTCACGTGAGAGGAAGCAGTGTCTCCATCGCGCTATGGTTGGATGCAATTGGTTATGATTGGATATGACTGGTTTGTGCGATAAATCCCACCTCTTGTTGACGTGCACGCTCCGTGCGTCAGTTTGAATGAACAAATGATGGTGTCAATGGAAAGACTAACTGAAAAGTAAGTAAACAGATCACCCAGTTAGATATCACTGCTTTATGTCACGTCAAAATCAAACTTGAAATGGACTGAAAATGACTGCGGGGGTTTTTAGTGCAATCAGCTTGGTGAAATTAAAAATACATCTTCGTGTCTGTGACAGACGGTGTTTACGGAGCATGACTGATGATCCAAAATAGCCAAAGTTGATTATTAAAAAGAAAAACATCAATACACAAATAAAAGAGTTTAAATTGTTAAAGCCTTTAGTTATTATTTTGGAATGAATGTAGAAATGCTTAAAACACTAACTTGATGAGACTGACTTGGTTTTGATAAATAGAACATTTATTACAATACATTGTTAATGTAAAATTACAAAATAGAATTGTTTTTGGTTTCTTTTTTTATGTAATGTAAAGTAATGTTCATTTAACAAGGAAGATGTGTCAACGTTAAGAGTAATACACATGAATTTACATTTGATTCATAAAAAATTAAAAAATGTGCCTCCTCATTTCAGAACACCACTGCACGCCACTGCTATCTATCTATATTTTAGGGGTGGGAATCTTTAGTCACCTCACGATCCGATTCTGGGAGTCACGATCCGATTCTAAAACGATTCTTGATCTACTTTTTTTCTTATTAATTAGTTTACCGACATAACCTTAAAATCCTTACATTTACATATTTACATCCTTACATAAGTAATTATAAGTAGACCTACAGTGAGTACGGAAAGTATTCAGATCCCCTTAATTTTTCACTCTTTGTTATATTGCAGCCATTTGCTAAAATCATTTAAGTTCATTTTTTTTTCCTCATTAATGTACACACAGCACCCCATATTGACAGAAAAACACAGAATTGTTGACATTTTTGCAGATTTATTAAAAAAGAAAAACTGAAATATCACATGGTCCTAAGTATTCAGACCCTTTGCTCAGTATTTAGTAGAAGCACCCTTTTGATCTAATACAGCCATGAGTCTTTTTGGGAAAGATGCAACAAGTTTTTCACACCTGGATTTGGGGATCCTCTGCCATTCCTCCTTGCAGATCCTCTCCAGTTCTGTCAGGTTGGATGGTAAACGTTGGTGGACAGCCATTTTTAGGTCTCTCCAGAGATGCTCAATTGGGTTTAAGTCAGGGCTCTGGCTGGGCCATTCAAGAACAGTCACGGAGTTGTTGTGAAGCCACTCCTTCGTTATTTTAGCTGTGTGCTTAGGGTCATTGTCTTGTTGGAAGGTAAACCTTCGGCCCAGTCTGAGGTCCTGAGCACTCTGGAGAAGGTTTTCGTCCAGGATATCCCTGTACTTGGCCGCATTCATCTTTCCCTCGATTGCAACCAGTCGTCCTGTCCCTGCAGCTGAAAAACACCCCCACAGCATGATGCTGCCACCACCATGCTTCACTGTTGGGACTGTATTGGACAGGTGATGAGCAGTGCCTGGTTTTCTCCACACATACCGCTTAGAATTAAGGCCAAAAAGTTCTATCTTGGTCTCATCAGACCAGAGAATCTTATTTCTCACCATCTTGGAGTCCTTCAGGTGTTTTTTAGCAAACTCCATGCGGGCTTTCATGTGTCTTGCACTGAGGAGAGGCTTCCGTCGGGCCACTCTGCCATAAAGCCCCGACTGGTGGAGGGCTGCAGTGATGGTTGACTTTCTACAACTTTCTCCCATCTCCCGACTGCATCTCTGGAGCTCAGCCACAGTGATCTTTGGGTTCTTCTTTACCTCTCTCACCAAGGCTCTTCTCCCCCGATAGCTCAGTTTGGCCGGACGGCCAGCTCTAGGAAGGGTTCTGGTCGTCCCAAACGTCTTCCATTTAAGGATTATGGAGGCCACTGTGCTCTTAGGAACCTTAAGTCCAGCAGAGAGGTTTTTTTGTAACCTTGGCCAGATCTGTGCCTTGCCACAATTCTGTCTCTGAGCTCTTCAGGCAGTTCCTTTGACCTCATGATTCTCATTTGCTCTGACATGCACTGTGAGCTGTAAGGTCTTATATAGACAGGTGTGTGGCTTTCCTAATAAAGTCCAATCAGTTTAATCAAACACAGCTGAACTCAAATGAAGGTGTAGAACCATCTCAAGGATGATCAGAAGAAATGGACAGCACCTGAGTTAAATATATGAGTGTCACAGCAAAGGGTCTGAATACTTAGGACCATGTGATATTTCAGTTTTTCTTTTTTAATAAATCTGCAAAAATGTCAACAATTCTGTGTTTTTCTGTCAATATGGCGTGCTGCTGTGTGTACATTAATGAGGAAAAAAAATGAACAAATGATTTTAGCAAGTGGCTGCAATATAACAAAGAGTGAAAAATTTAAGGGGGTCTGAATACTTTCCTTCTGGAGCATCAGTGAATGTTTGAGTCCCTCAATTGTCCTCAGTGTGAAAAGATGAATCTTAAAATCATACAGCCACTGCTGTAAAGGGTTCAAATATGCAAAAAATCCTTAAAAACTGATGCTCTAGAAGGAAACACGATGCATTAAGAGCCGGGGGTGAAAACTTTTGAATAAGTCCAAATTTTTCTTATTTTCTTTGAAAACTGAAGAATCTGTAGGACCTGGAGGATTTTTCTGAAGAACAGAGTTCAGTTTAACTGCTCAGAATAAACAAGGGACTCATGAACAACCATCACAAAACAAAAAAACAGTCATAGATCATCCAGGTAACCACACAAAGAATTAAGAATAAAGGGTTCCCAAACTTTTGAACGGAGATATTTTAATAAATTCAGCTACTTTTTTGTCTTGTGGATTATATGTAAAAATCTTTTATGTAAAATATCTTACTCAGGACAGAACTAAATAAAAAAATAACATGCATTTTGTATGATCTCTCTTATTTTGTTAAAATTATTCACATTTTCACAGATTCTGCAAGGGGTTCCCAAACTTTCGCATACCACTGTAAGTCTCTTTTTTGTTGCAACCTACCAAGCTGACTATGTCCTCCATTTCATTTGTCACGGCTTTGAGCCGGTCGTGACAATAGCTACCAC
>RJVU01026577.1:1597563-1626006 GCA_003731715.1 Anabarilius grahami
TTGTATTGCGTTGCATATTATTTACACATAAAAAAAATGCATACATTCGTCTCAGGTGAATAAATGATAGAGCCAAAGTCTGTCAAAATGATCACAGTAATGGAAGTGCTACAAATAATTGCAAATTATGTTTGCAATATTCAGATTTTTCGCTATTTGAAATGCATTGAATTGTAGCGAACAACTATAAACATGGTGATTGTGTAAAGCTAAAGAGAACAGCGGGCCAAGAGCTGGAGTCGGTTTGTCAGTCACTAAGCTGCAGGGAGATGAGGGGAAAGCGCAGGGGCGGTGGGTTGACACACCCTGGATCAGCGGCCTTGCATTACTCACGGGAACGCCGAGAGGCTCTGCTGCTTCAACCTCTGCTCTCCAATCAGGGAGGAGAAATGGGCATGGCCTGACCCAACAGCTGACAAACACACACACAGATACACAATAGCACACAGATGCAGAGAGACGTATTGCTTTAACACAAACACAGACGCACGTGCACACCAGCCATATAACATCATCAATACCAGCGCACGCTGTAAAAACGCCAAATACTCTGTTCCACAGGCGTAGTAATCAAAATAGACATTATTAAATTATCAGAATGGTGAAAAAGAACATCGGTTGTGTTTAGACTTTCAACACTGAAGACAAAACTTCTCAATACATAATCAGCAATGAATGTTCACATATAAACTCTAAATCAGACGTTTTCATTTAGAGTGTTTCCTGTCTTTTGTGCAGCACTTATCTGCATTAGGCCCAAGAGGAGCATTTCTACAGGCCACCATGCATTAATGAAGCCGTCCTGGCCCTGCTTTAAAGAGAGACCATTAATACTCTGTTAGGATTACATTCCAGGGATGATTTAAGGATGACCGGGAGACTGTGCAGCGTTGCTGCACTCTGGAGGTTTTCATGGATGGAGGAGTCATATAGGGAGAGGGCCAGGTCTCTCCAAAAACATTTCAAACAGAGAGGCGTCTAGATGAGCAGAACAAAGGCCACGAGGAGTAAAATGAGGCCAGTGAAACGGAGGAATACCCACTTCTCTCAAAGGTGAATGTGAAACATGGTTCCAAAATGTGGCTGAAAAGACTGACTACTAGTGAAAATTCTACTGACAAATTATATTATCGGCATAACAATTTGAGTAAAACATTTGAAATGTCTTAAGTATTTGGTTAGTCTTTTTTTCTTTTCTTTTTAAATCACGATGAAACGGTAAGTCACGGCAGATCTTTTCTTCTGTACTGTGACGTACATCCAAGTGAATAAGACTAAAAATGTATGGCTGGGACTTAGTTCTGCCAATCGGTTGATGTTTGGAGGGAGGCAGATCGGCTGAATGTGAGCTTGCAGTAAGATAGAGGCAGGGTTTAAAGGGGATCTATTATGCCCCTTTTCACAAGATGTAATACAAGTCTCTGGTGTCTCCAGAATGTGTCTGTGATTTTTCAGCTCAAAATACCCCACAGATCATTTATTATAGCTTGGCAAATTTGCCCCTATTTGGGTGTGAGCAAAAACACGCCATTTTGAGTGTGTCCCTTTAAATGCAAATGAGCTGCTGCTCCTGGCCTACTTTCGAGAAGAGGGCGGAGCTTTAACAGCTCATGCTTCGGTTGCTCAACAATAACAAAGCTGGAGAATCTCACGCAGCCAAAATCATGATTGTCAGTAAGGTGTTCAGCCTTACATTGTTCAAACTGGAGTCGGACACTGATGGAGAGACTCAGGAAGAAGTTACAATGGCTAGTGGATAAATTTATGCAGTTGCAAATTCTGCGTTGAATGTACCCTCGTTTATGAAGCAGTCCGGCGTAATATGACGGCATGGCAACAACACTTCTTCCTCTTCTCTAAAGCAGCCCAACATGGCCTCACCCCCTTTGTTGCGTGTTCTCGGGGGCGGGGTTTATGTAAATGTTAGGGTTAGCGATGTCACTAACCTGGGAAGAAGCTCGTTGTAGTCCCTACCAGCCGTTTGTTGTGGTCTTTAAACAGTGAATTCTGTAAAAGAAAGTATCTCCCTTTGAGCGTCGTAACGGTCGTAAATTTGCAGACATTGTTTATGCTCAAACAGCAACATTACACACTAACTAAAGTAAAAAAAAAAATGAAATCATAATCAACCACACCTTAAAGTGGACTAGATGACTGGAGAAGTCTGGCATGTTACCAGAGAGAAGACTGTCATTTCAGCAGAGATCAAGTTATGAAATTCACAAAAAATGTGCACAAAAAAAAATAATAATAATAATAATTAAACAATTTTAAATGAAGCACAAGAAGCATATGCATGGATGAACTGTTCACAATAAGATCAATAACATGCATTTAAAGAAAGAGATAGGGTTGAATTTCCATCTCATGGCAACTTTGATGACAGCAGCACTCCTGCTTCATGAACTCCACAAGTCTGTGTAAAACCTGATCATGTTCTCCAACAAGATCCAAAGAGTATCTTGAGCTTAAATGGAAGAACATCTGTACAAAGAGTCACGTGATTAATGTAACTAATTTATTATCCTGATCTTAATCCTTATATAATTCTTTTTTATTTACATAATAGCATTTCTTTGTTGTTATGATGTAAATGTTATGATGATGTCTTTTTTTTTTAAATACTAAAACTTTCGGTTTATTTCCAGTTTACATTTTAAATCCCAGATTTTCAATGTGATCTTATAGACATTGGGACAGTGCTGTTTTAGTATTACTTATATTCTACTATAGACAGCATTTATTAATATTTCGAATTGGCTTAGTTTCAGTAATTGTGTTATGTGCTTGTCATTTTAGTTTTAGATTTTTTATTTATTTAGTTCCCAAGGCAAAGTTTTTCATAATATTTTTCATCATATTTATTTTTGTATTTCATTTAATTTATTAACCAAGGAAACAAGCAATGCTTTGGGACTCTTTTGTACAAGTAAACGTTAAAGGTTGTGCTGATGCTGTCCTGATGGCGAGATATGCACACCCTCACACTCAATTTCACCCTTTTAGAGGAGATTACAATGTATACTCTAATTATTTACATCCTCATCTAGTATATATTACAGTGATAGAGAACAGGCTGATTTAACGAGACATGATGCTTTGGGAGGTCAGGCCCGAGGCACGGAGCTCCGGTATAAATCAACAGGGCTATCAGCAACAAAAGACAAAAACGAATCATGCCTCCATATGTGCTGGAGATAAATTACAACTCTCACATATCAAGTTAAACTAACAGGAAGTTCTCCTGAAGGCAAACGAGGCTGTTGTGTTTCAGAAGGTTCATCCCCACACCTGGGCCTATTTAAAACTATATTGCTTTTTATACAACAGTTAAAACAAAAAAAGAAGTCAATATTAAGTAACTTACATTTTAGACACAATATTGCCAGTTACATTGTCTACTTTTGCTTTGTCAACGAACAGAGATCCAGACAAAGTCGACGCAGAATCAACTTGAGCGACGCGTCTCCCAGCAACACACAAATATGGCCTTACTAAATGAATCCGAGTGTTTGAACAAATCGATTCAATGACTCACTCATTAAGAAAGTCACTTGTCGCCATCTACTGGAGTACACGGACAAGTAGATACAAACCTGGAATTGAACAATCCCTGTGCTGTTGGACTAATCTGGGGTGAGTTTCCCAAAAGATCGTTAGCCAACTTCGAGAAACGCACCCCTGGTCTTCAAGTCGAGCTGGAAATATTTCTCGTATATCTTGTATGTTTCTCGTCTTATAGTCTTATTTACAGCAGGGAAAACAGGACATTTTTTATTCAATGATACAAGAACAAGAGGTATTAAAAATAGCCACATTATTTACAACATTGACGCTGCCAAAAATAAATAAATATATAATTGGGGTGATATCAGGCAAACTGGGCCATCAGTTAAAAAATGGGTCATTTAAGGTTTGAGTGTCCTATCTCTTTAAAAGTTAACAGCCAATGACTGCAAAGAATTTCAAACTGTTGCCATAACAGTGCTTTGCATTTAGCAAATGATTTTATTGGTCTGTGGTCGCTAAGGGGGGCGGGGCAATGCCTCATTTTGAGACCGCGCCAGAAAAAAGCAAGGTGAGTAGCCTGACATATCAAGTATACTTCTGAAAAATAAGGTTGATAAATAAATAAAAAACAAATTGACATTCGGAAATAATGATTCATAATCTATGTCTTGATGGCCTCTGTGAGATAAAATGCTGATATTTTGCTAAATAATCCATATTTGTATTTTTTTTAAAAAAGCATTTTTAGTTACTGGCCCAATTTACCTGAATGCGTTAGATAAAATGGGCCATAAATTGAAATAAATAAAAAATCAGTTAGCCTACATAGAATTTCAGTGCTGTCACTGTCTTACTGTTGTGAAGTTATTTTGAAAAGTTAGGCTATTTTATTTTTTGCTGTTTTTTGTAAGCAATAAGGTACTCGAGGCTGTGCTGTATCATGAATAAGTCACGGCTGAAGGGTGTTGTTAGGCACGACGCGAAGCAGAGTGACTTATTCACGATACAGCACTAGCCTCGAGTACCTTATTTCTTTTATAAAACGGTTACCACACAATATGTATGCACAATTTTGCATTGATACAAAACAAATATGTATCAATGCAACTTTTTAATGAAGTAAACTTTCACTAAAAGCCTTCCTTCCGCCGAAATAAATAGTCCCTGACCGTGAACAGCAACAGAAGTTACATTATTACACCATTAGATGGCGGCAAAGAGTCTTTATGAGTGTGTCAGTCAGTAGCGAAGACTTTTACATTGAAAAAACTGAATTGTTGTGTGTGATCACGGACCAAGACGCAACTGACAAATGCTTTGACTAGTGCTGTCAGTCATGGGAAAACCCCTTAACTGTTAAAAGGACAGGATAATACATCGGACATTTAAACAGATTTTTGTTGTGAACATAAGACTGACCTGAAGGAAAATGCTAAATCTGAATGCAGGTAATAAACTCGCTCACTCAATCTCTTTCTCACAATACTCTTCTAATACAGTAAGCTTCAATGAACAATATCAATTGAGAACATACAGTTTACATTGCTAAGAGTGGTTGCTAAGGGTGTTGTGTAGCGATACACAGAACTGTTGGGTGAAGCGGTCATAGCCATATTTTATTGTGAATAAAACACAGTTATTGACCAATCAGAATCAAGGACAGGAACTAACTCTTTTATAAAATAATATAAGGCATAAAGGGCTTATAGACAACAAATATAAAGTTAATCGCTCACCTTTCACGGTTTGTTTTATGCAAATTGCAAAAACATAAAACAAAAACACTTTTAGCATAACCAAGTGATAGAATTTGAAAATTATAATAATATAATAATTATATTTTAATTAAATAATAAAGATAAAAATAATAAAGAATGGCGGAGGTAAGAGCAAGCACAGCCAATCTGATTTGATTTTTTCTGTAAAGCTTAAGTTATCAGCTGCATGTTTGAATTACTGCTGTGGTGATATTTAGAACAACATGTTTGTGTGATATTGCTTGATAAAATACTCCATTTAATATATTATCCATCAAACATTGTATGTTGTTCAAAGGCTGTAAATGCCATTAGAAGAAACATATTCACTGATGATTGCACACAGACAAACCCGTGTGGGAAATCCATAGCCTAGTCAGTAAGAGACAATGGCCTTAAATCAGGATGATGAAACACTCAGGCAATGCCAAGCTCAGAGCCAATGTTAACATTGGACTTATGTAGTTAAGCCACAGTGTCTGCAGGTTTTACTGTCAGACAAATACTCATATTACCCTGACCCAAACTCCCATCATACCTACAGTATACGCGAGCTTAATGAGACCTCCTCCCACTCATAGTAACACATACACAAACACCAGAACCTACAGAACTAATTTTAAGATGGCTAACATACAGTAGACATTTTTGCCAGTCTATCAAAATAGCATCATTAGCACACACAGTGGTCATGTGGTTTTGAAATCCATGATAAATGTCTTGGATTTCTGTAGTATGATGAAGGCAGAGGGTTCGCACCTTCCCGACAAACAACTCTCCAACCTGTCATATGGCCAGCACAGGAGACATAGAGGAAGAGATGTTTACTCGATGATGTCCTGGAAAACATCTGTTCTCTGCTGACCAGAAGATACAGCAAGAGCTCTTGAACCCATAGGAGGATGGGCGGGGTGTGGGGTTGTACAACGAAGATGACAAGGTCTTCAGGTCTGACTCATTTCCTCATATCCATGAGGAATACCAATAACACCACTGAAATGTCCTATTGTGAGCTGTCTTAGAATGAAAGGAGCCATGGTACAGTGATATTACAGAGCCTCAGCTCTTTCAATAGGACACAGGTTCAAGTCCAGCCTGCAGCATGTATCAATTCCAATCTAACTCTCTCTCCAATACATTCCATGTCACTTTAAAACATTTCCACCTAATTCAGCTTAAAAACTTAAAGTCCCCCTGAAATCAAAATTTAAGTTTTTTAGCTTTTAGTATGAATATGTTAGCCTTAAGGTTATGAATAAGCTGGTGTGTTCCAAAACAATGACAAAATTCGCATTTAGGGGATATAAGCATTCAACACTTCCGCTACAATTGATCACGGATTTTCATGACATCACATCACAAATCTTCGGTCCAATCAAATGCTCTCTAGAATCTGAAGTCCCGCCCCCTCCTACACTATAAACAGATGCTGAAGCTGTGGCTGAAATCGGTCATTTGTTCACTCATTTACTAGTTTCTACATGGTGCATGGCACGATTCAGACAGTGTAAATATTCTGCACAGAATTCAAAGTGACATAGAAGAGATTAGGAGGAGAAACGGTTAGAAATTAGAAGGAAACCAAAGCTTTAGCGAGCTCAGCGGCTCTGGCCGAACTGTAATATAAATGAAATGCTATTGGCTATTTTAAAAAAGGGGTGGAGCTGTTCGATATGTCCTGCTCTGTCTTCCTGTTTCAGTTGAAATTACGTCAGCACATCGAATAATCCTTGACGTTCCAAGACACTTCAGCGGACCTGTAAGTTTAGTGTTTGCCTTTTTCAAATATAATCAAATTGAACAAAAGTCATTTCAACGATTTTTTTAAATCATGCCCAGTTGAATCTTGTATAACTTAAAAAAATTAAGATGAAATTGGTTGAATATGGCTTCCTTCATGAAAGATTGCCTCTGACATTCTGAGATAGTCTGGGATTTTCAGGAAGCAGCTCAAATCCAGAGTCAACAATCTATTTACACTGACATTCTTCTTCTTTTCAAGACTATAAGCCACAGCACTTTTTCAACGCCAAACATTTGCTTTTCTCATACCAAACTCATACCTGAAATTCACATGTGATGACTGTTTTCTGTGGTTATAAACATAGGCCACTGTGAGCCGTGTTACCAAGCCAGTTCAAGTTACTGAGAGCTTTTTGAGTGTGGTCCGTGAAGTTACTTTCAAATAGTTTTTCCCACCAAGGCTGGTTAGCACGACCAAGTAAGTCTCAGCTGGTATAGATAAAAAGTAATTTTCTCCACAGCCATTCAAGTATTCTGTTATAGTAGATTTTTGGTGGGATTGTTAAAGGAACATGCCACTGTTTTTGAAAATAGGCTCATTTTCCAACTCCCCTAGAGTTTAACAGTCGATCTCCGGCTACCACTTTTAGCATAGCTTAGCATAGATCATTGAATCTGATTAGACCGTTAGCATCTCGCTCAAAAATGACCAAAGAGTTTAGATATTTTTCCTATTTAAAACTTGACTCTTCTGTAGTTACATCGTGTACTAAGACCGACGTAAAATTAAAAGTTGCAATTTTCTAGGCCGATATGGCTAGGAACTATACTCTCATTTCAGCGTAATAATCAAGGAACTTTGCTGCCATACCATGGGTGCAGCAGGCGCAATGATATTACGCAGCGGCTGAAAATATTCCATCAACATAACCAACGTGACCACCTGCTTGTACAGGGAGCGTGCCTTGCAACCATGGAGACATTTGTGAGAGAAGATTCAGAAGATATTTACTTTGGTGTAGATCCTGAATCGTATCTATCTGAACTAGAATACACTGAAGATGAGCTTTTGGAGCGTGAAAGTTACCTAGCTGGGGACTATTTTCAGGCGCTGCGTAATATCATTGCGTCAAGTTTTAAATAGGAAAAATATCGAAACTCTTTGGTCATTTGTGAGCGAGATGCTAACGTTCTAATCAGATTCAATGAACTATGCTAAGCTATGCTAAAAGTGGTACCGCCAGACCCAGAGATCGGCTGAATGGATTCGAAAACGGTAAAACTCAACTGTTTAACTCTAGGGGAGTTGGAAAATGAGCCTATTTTCAAAAATAGTGGCGTGTTCCTTTAAAGTGTAAAACTGGCTTATCTGTGCAAGTTGAGCAACTGCCATTGTGATGAATGGAAATGCTAACAGATAGCTCTCTCAAAGTATCATAAACCTCTTTGGTTTCCACCTGTACCCACATAAGGTTGCTCCAGGTACACTATGCATGACTGAATTTGCTATGTATATTAATCTGATTAAATGCTTTAAATTGAATAGATAGCTTTCAACTCGTTTGGGGTCATGATATGTGTCAGAAGATATTCAAGAGCCACTTAGACGAGAAGACACACTGGTACGTCATCACCCAGGCATCAATACCATCTCAGGAGACGTCCAGAACCGTGCGATCGTCTTAGGCTTGGTGGCAGTAGATGAGCTAGATGAACAGGAATGCCAGGGCTAACACGACCCACATGGCTACACACACAGCTCTCTCAAAGCTTGGCACTCTTTCCAGGCAGGACTGGTACAGTTGCCCAGCAACAGTTTAAGTCTGCTCCCTATTGGTGGGTTTGGCAAAGCCAGAACACAGAAAATTTCTCAACACTGCAATCTGTTTTTCCATCAGTTATACAGAGAACCTGAAATGCCAAGCTGGAATCTGTTTCTGCTCTGCGTTTAGACTGACAAACAGATTATTGCCAAATGTCATTCCAGTATGATACGCCAAAAACGCAGCAGCGGGACTGTTTTAGACTCTCATTGGCTAGCGCTTCTTAGCATAAGCTTTCCATGAGCCATTGTCTCACATTAGCCCCCAATGTGTTGGGCAGCCAGACCAGGGCAGAATTCCCCTACTTTAAACAGCACGTTTCTGTGAGTCATTATATGGGAAAGAGAGAGTGCTGGAGGCAAGCCTGGACAGATCGGAGTTCCCCTTTACAGCACACACACACACACTGAGTCACACACTCCATGCTCTCCAAAAGTTTTTTTTTTTTACAAAGTGACATTTGGGACCCAAAGTTGCACTAACATTGTCTTTATCTTTTCTGTATCGCATTTCTATTCAAAATGCGGTTCTTAATGTAGACCCCAATGACTTCTGCCAAGTAATATTGTAATTAACACCACATGGCCGTAAAGCTTCCATATGTTCAGTTTTAAAGAGACTACCGTACATGAAGTCCCTTGATGCTGTGTCATTCATACTGCATTCCAGGCCAAGAAAAGCCAGCTACTTAAAGGGATAGTTCATCCAAAAAATAAAATTCTGTCATCATTTACTCACCTTCATGTCATTCCAAACCCATATAATTTTCTTTCTTCTGCATGTGGTTCTTATACCACTGGGGCTCAAACAACATGCACTCCGTGGACTTTTATTGTATCATTGTTTTAAGATGTGCCTCAGCAGAACGAGGTTTGGAACAACATGGGGGTGAGTTATCTTACATTGACTCCTCCGTCCTTCTGTTACCAGTTTAACTATGCAGGAGGCCTTCAGATTGATTTTTCCCTCAAGAAACACAGAGTGAAACCTCACTGAAGTCAGTTTCCTTCAGAATTGCTGTGTGAGGATGCCATGCTGGACATGTGGGAGAACTGTGATCTTTTTATGGCCAGAGGGCAGACATCACGTAGAGAACAGCAATTAACACGCAGCCAATCGATTTTGCGGTGAGGAGGGATGTGAGTCCCCTTAACAGGGCCCTGTGGGAAAAGCATTCACATGGACAACACTTAAAGGGATAGTTCACCCAGAAATTACAATTCTGTCATCATTTACTCACCTCCATGTGGTTCCAAACCTGTTTTTGTGTGTGTGTGCGCATGCTTTTGTGATTTATGAGGACACAAATTTGTATAATGACATGGGTATTACACTGGTATTATGACGTAAACATGAAATATGAGGACATTTCACGAGTCCTCTTATTTAAAATAGCTTTTATAAAAAAAAAATCCTCACTAAGATAGCAAAACAAACCTGTGTGTGTGTGTGTTTAGAAAATAAGATGTATAAAGAAAGCTATAGAGACTTGGATCAGAGTTATAGTTAACTGAAACTACAACCATAAAAACATTTTTGCGGCTTGAAATAAAAATGAACTGAAATCAAATTCAATACATAAAAACTTAAACAGGTTATATTGCAGGTATAGTTGCAAGGCAACATTTCTCATTCATTTCATCAAATAATTAATAAATAACTAAAAGTAAAATAAAAACAAGACAGACATTTTNAGACATTTTTATATATATATATATATATATATATATAAAAATAAATAAAACTAAGTAAAATTAAAATGAGTTTGGATTGACATGAGAGAATTGTAATTTCTGGGTGAACTCTCCCTTTAAAGCTATACATCACAATTGAAACCTATCGATTACATTTATCTGGCAAGCCAGAAACTTGTATCGCCAGTAAAAGACAATACAGAAAAAAATCAGACTATATCTGATCTTGGATGAGTTTCCTAGCCTAAACAGATCTTATCTGATTTAATGGATCTGATTAATGTTTCATGCTAACATGCTTTATTAGTGTTGGATCAGGTAAATAACCCAGCAGACTATAAAGTAATTCTCAGCTGTGATTTGGAGTCTCTGTCTGGTCCAAGATGCCTGATCCTAAAAGGAAATCTGCGAAAAGTGTGAAAGTGGGACAGACCCCTGTACTTTGGGTTCCTCACTTACGTCCTCCCTGCTCTTGAGAGAAGGAGGTCATTCACACCTTGCAGTGCTCAATCATGAGGAGCAGCCGCGCCTGGCCCAAATAAAGTGCTACATTCCCCTAGCAGAGAGGTAATGTAGCACACCATGACAGGCGAGTAGAGACTCTGAGGTCTGGTGTGGGAGTGAAACAGTTATGGGCTACAGCAACATCGACAGGTCATTTAAAGCATAGCCTATATGTATGGCTAATAGCTTAAAGAGTTAATTCACCCAAAAATTTAAATTCTGTCTGAGCTTTCTGTCCTTCCTTTGACAGCCCACTTTCAAGCCCCAGAAAAGTAGTAAAGTCATCCTAAAAGTATTCCATGTGATTCCAGTGGATTAACCTCAAATTTATGAAGCGTTTTGTTTGTGCAAAAAAATCCCACATTTACCACTTCATTTACAAAATATTAACCTCCAATGTGCGTTCACACAACAACATCTGCTCTCAAGTCAACACAACACGCATGCGTCATGGTGCTCTCGTGAACATACTACCTTTCTGGTGCTTGAAAGGAAAGTGGTAGTTGAGTAGGCTGTCAATGGAGGGACGGAAAGCTCTCAAATTTCATTAGAAAGATCTTCATTTGTGTTTTCAAGATAAACAAAAGTCTTACAGGTTTGGAACATCATGAGGGTGAGTAATTCATGTAATTAAGAATTTTCATTGTTGGGTGAACTAACCCTTTAAAGCATGTTCCTGGGCTTATTGTGAGCTTTTCATCATTGCATGTTCTTGCAAAGAAAAATTATTTCATAATCATTAATAAAAAGTCCCTTTTCTGATGATGTCACCACACAGGCAAATGTTGAATAATAGGAAGTTAGCTATTTTTGCAAACTTCTGCTTGGTTTGGCTCCATTTCTTGTTGAATATTCGGTTCAGTCTTCTATTATGTATGTATGCATGCATGCATGTATTGATAGATAGATAGATGTTGTTTTTCACATTTACGGCGACAACAGATCTTCTAGTGAGGCAATCATCTCATATTTCTAAATATAGCCTATCCCTTTTAAAACCCCAAAACCCCAAGACAAAGAGGCGTTTAGTGAATTCAGGAGAGGGTCTGGGAGACTTCTTGTTTGGACAGCTGTGATAAAACACATGTAAGTCATTCTTAAAGAGCACATTCTTGCTGTATGTGTCTAATGAGAATTGTGCGGGAGGTGACTGGCTTATCAGAGCCTCAGCAATGTGAAGAATGAGGACGTTGTTTGAATACAAACACTTTATGCCAGGAAAGTGTAGTTATCATGAGACTTGTACACACATACATGTGAGACTGTCATGTGACTATTATCTAGCACTGTGGCATGATTAGGCTGTTGGAAAACAACAACAACAACAAAAAAGTCTAAGAAAGAAAGAAAAATAAAAGACTAAATTGTAACCGAAGATAATAATCTTTGCTTGTTGATTAGTTGTGTTGTTGTGAATATTTCTCTGTTGCAGTCATAGAAACAAAAAAAAGCATCTCAGTTCATTGGTTTCACTTTATTAGTAGGTTAAAATGTTTACAAAACTCCATAGCACCCCCTGGTGGATTGTTCCTAGAGGAAGTTGAAGAAGGCTCTTGTAAACTAAGTTCACAAAAACGCGACATACTGTAAACTGTAAATAACTTGAAGTCATAACACATATCTTAGTCCTCCAATAAATAATATTTTGGTTACATTTCTTATAATCTCTTATTGTAAATACCTACATTATGAATGAAAGCTGTAAAATCCGCAGATGAGAACAGCCAGACATCTTTTTCATTCTAATGACATTGTGTGTTACTTTCCCACCTGAACTGAACTACATATTCACTCATTTTAGGAATGTTGCATTTAAATCATATCAGTGGCATTCACTCCCAAAATAAACATGGTATTGTGGTCAGTTGTAGGTCTGTTTTATTCTACCCATCTAGACCCCACAACACGTGTTGAGAAATCAAATTTAGGGTGCTGACAATAGTTTGGAACTACAAACTATTGTTGACTATGGTAGGCTACATTTTTGTAAAAGATCTGATAGGCAGAATAAATGACACTTGAAGATGATGAGGAGTTGTAAAATTCATTTTAAATAGGATTTCAGATGATCACTTTAAAGAGGATTGACCCAAATCCATCCTCTTCTCAGAAAGATTTCTTGTGGTTAATCCACAAAATTATTCATTTTAAAAATATTTTCTTCTCTTTCACATGTTTCCGAAACGATAGGATTTTACCAGGGCTGGACTGTGGCATGGGGACTCAACAGAGCCCTCTGGAGGATGGTGCCATCAATCGCTGTTGTCGATGGATGGTTTTTTTGGGGAGTCTCATCCATCTCAATGTCTAGGCCACTAATCGTGGGCTGCTATGATCACCTATGTCGTCCACTATGAAGACAAAGTTACATTATGTTCTAGCTAAACATGCAAAGTAATGTTTTTCAGAGTAAAATCGATCTTTTCATGCATTAAAAACTGATGGAGAAGATAAAAAAAAAAAGTCAATACTCTTGTCACGTCATGCCAAAACAAGTCATTTATTGTACATTTCAAATTTGTCATAACTCTTGAGGCCTTTAAACTATTATTTAATTTTCTGAAAGCTAGTTTCATTTGTCCTTTCCTACTTGTGTAAATATAAATGAGTACTAGTAATCTAGTTACATACCCACACACTGGACAAAAGAAAGGTCAATCTTTTCTATAACAACAAAAAAGGCGTAAACAACAAAAAGGTTGTGTAAACCATGAACCACAGGAAAAAAAAAAGTCAAACTGTGTTAGGTCTAACCTGTAACAGTGGACACGGACACAGCACAACTCTTCAAAATGTGCAAAAGTAACATTGCTGCTGGGAATGGGTCAGGGTTTGCTCATTCAAGAGTTAAACAGAAATGATATGAAACATCATATGGGTGTTTCTTCAGAAGATTGCTCGAAATCAAATTTCCTTTCTTTAGATTGATAATGAAGAACGAGTCTTGTCTGCGACATCAGCGCTGATGAGTAAGGTGTGATGTCACTTCATTGCAACAGTTACAAATGATTTACACATTACTTGGTCACACGTCTAACTTGCCATTTTCTCATAAAACTGTATAAAAGACAGCCTTTCCTTTATTCGTTAAGGTTAATGAGTGGCACATCAATACAAATATTAACTAGTCTCTGTACAACATTTACAATGAGTGAAAAATGCTACAGAACAAGTAGAACAGAAAGATATAAAAGCTCCTCTATAACTGATCAGATTCATAGTTATTAAAACAACCGAAACGTTAATTGTTACATTCCAAATAAAGGGCACAAACAGAAAGAGATTAAGACCATGCAAAGAAACAGATTCAGTACAATTTGTGCAACAAAGCAAAACTAGTTTGTGACAATCGAGCATGTAGCAGTACTGACTCCTTTAAAATACTGTGATTCACGTCGTATTTGACTAGCTAAATCCAGAAAATGGGAATACAGAATACTGTGAGTGGCATGGTGATACATTCATGGGATGTACAGTTCAAGCACTTTTATTAAATGTGCAGCTTCACTCATGTACAATATCACAATGTTTAATACCATGTGACCAAGACAAAAAGGTCAAATAATGGGGTCAGTAAGATTTTTTTTTGTTGTTTTTGAAAGAAGAGTGTTATATGCTCACCATTTCTTTGATCCAAAATACAATAAAACAGTAAATGCTGTGAAATATTATTTCAGTGTTTTCTACTGCAATATATTTTGTCAAAGCTGAATTTTCAGCATTATTACTCCAGTCTTCAGTGTCACATGATCCTTCAGAAATCACTCTAATATGATGATTTGATGCTCAAGAAACATTTCTTATCATTATTATCAATGTTGAAATAGAATAGAAAGCTTTTGTAACATTATAAATGTTTTTACTGTCACTTTTGATCAATTTAATGCATCCTTGCTTAATAGAGTTTGTTAAAAAAATGTTACTGACCCCAAACTTTTGAACGGTAGTGTATATTTATATATATATATATATATATATGAATTTGCATATATTTTGTATTTAGACCATAAATTGTTCTAATAGACATTTACCATGATATTAATGTTTTAACTAGAGTGTATTATGGCCATACATTTTTGGGGCTTTTTTTTCTTGGTAAAACAATAATCATAATCATTTACTTCTCACTCATTATGTACTACATCCACCTCTTCCTGGAAACTTCAATGGACCATTTCATTCAAACAGACTTCTAAGAAAAATAAACCTTTCTTTTTCACATTTTCTATAGATTTTTCTTTCTATATGTATTTACTATATTGTACAACTGTGTCGCCTGTACTCACACCGTTCACTTGTGCTTCTGTATTACACGTGACCCCTCAGTCAAAGGATGGTCAGCACAAGCTGTATGATTATTTCAGCCCATCAGTATGACAACTGTAAGCATTAGCCATTAACAGTAGTGTATTTGATCCTAGGATGGACTGACATGATTTTATTATTCTCACAGCAGACCACAATGTATGTTGGCAGAGAACATTCAAAAGAAGTTCCCTTATCTGCTGATTATAGTTATTATACAGTCATGTCTTTCTATTGCTCTGTCCATTGATTCAGTGCTGGATTGTTAAAACTTCATATAGGCAAACAGTACTTTATAGAGAAGGTCTATAGGGCTGATTAAAATATTCAAATAATAATAATAATAGTAATAGTAATAATAAACCCCACATGCCATAGGGTGCATGTGTAGCTCTCCTATATGGTGTGATCATGTGATGTTTATCATAATACTACTTGTTTTCTTCATGTGTAGAATACAACACTGAGTTGTACATACTCAGAGGTAGTGTGTATATATAACTGAGAGTGAAAAGTACACTTCTACTCTATATTCCAGTTTCATCACTTGTCTGTGTCATTTCTACAGCCTAAACTCATAGCATGGAAATGGAAACTGTAACCCGTGTGTGCGTGAGGCAGGGCACATGAGAGACACGATCATTTTTACAGCAATTTGCTCTGTAAATACAATATGACTTGGTTTAAGGGGGTACATTTCAAACCCCCGGCCTGAAGGGGGAGCTCTCTGCCAAGTTTGAGTCCTCTATCTGCTCTCAGCTCAGAACAGAAGCCTAATGCTTGATCTCTAAAATGGAGGGGTTGTGATCGAGGATAGCCAGGATGATCTTGTCCATGTACTGCCTTAAACGGAAGTTGATCTCCTCTTGTTCTTTCAATGCTTCAACCAGCTGGAAGGATAGAGAGATTGACCAAATGGGTGACAAAACAATGACTGTGGCAGTTCATGTAAAGCTTTTGCAGGTTATTCATGATAAAAACATCTATGCTAATGTTCTTAGTGTAAATGCAAAGCACCAATAAATCATATAAACACTACATATTAAGAATCACAGAATCATTCAGTGGTACTGAATGTAGGCTACTTGAAGGGGTGATTCACTGTTGGCAAAATGGGCTTTAAAGGGTTAGTTCACCCAAAAATGAAATTTCTGTCATTAATTATTCACTCTCATGTCGCCCCAAACCCGTAAGACCTTCATTTCTCTTCAGAACACAAATTAAGATAATGTTGATGAAATCCGAGGGTATCTAAACCATACATAAGCAGCAACTTCATTGCACCTTTTGAGGTCCAGAAAGGTACTAAAGACATTGTTAAAATAGTTCATGTGACTACAGTAGTTCAACCTTGATGTTATGAAGAGACGAGAATACTTTTTGTGTGCAAAAACAAAACAAAAATAGGCCTACCGGCTTTATTTAATCATTTGAACTGTTGTCATATGCAGAAGGTGCAAAGTTGTTGCTGCCTATGTGTGGATCAGATACCCTCGGATTTTTTCAAAAAATATCTTAATTTGTGTTTCAAAGATGAAGGTCTTACAGGTTTGTAACAACATGAGGGTGAGTAATTAATGACAGAAATTTCATTTTTGGGTGAACTAACTCTTTAAATAAATCTAGGCTCTCTATGCAGTAGAAAGGCAATTAAAAAAAAAAACTGGTGCTACATGCCTAGAGAAAGGAAGGAAAACTTCAAAACCCATTATGCACTGGGTTCGATACAACCGTCTGTGAGTGGGTATACAAAAATGTGGAAGTATGATCTGTAGTATTTACAGAAGCCCTGTCCGGATGAAGCGGACAAATAAACCAGGAGATCTGGGTGCAGGTCCCTAGTGAAAAAGTAGTATACTGTAATATATATAAAAAATTATTTGTGAATTGCGAAATGCAAAATGAATGTAATTTTTCCGGACACTTCCATATTATGTGCAATTAAATGAAAATGTATTATAGTTTAAAGTTATATTAAATGCAGTTTACATATACTACAGACATTGTTACGATACAAAGCTGGTTGAAAATCTGAAAACATACAGTTTAATTGAGTATAAAATAATACTAATAACATAGTGTGATTGCATGAAATAAAATTTTTAGGGGATGGGACTAATATACTATCACTATAATGGGACCAGTCATTGCTAGTTTGTGAGGTTCTGTATTCAGTAGGTCTCTGTACACAGTGACTGTGCTTCTCACCTCATCTCTGGAGGCGTTGTCTATCTCTGCTGCCAGTGACTGGGCCTTGGTGTGACAAGCGAACAGGTTTTTGGCCTCATATAAGCTGAGGCTGAGAATCTGTCCGTTGAGATCATCGTTCTGGTCTCTGAGTTTATGGTTCTCCTGTTATAAGTTTCAATACATTAGTGTACAATTTATATTGAATGCCAGGAGGTACATGTGCATACAGTATGTCCATATACTATACACTAGGGGGCCTCAGCACACTACCAAGGGAGCCACAAAATGGCTTAAATTATTTAAAACAAGTCTCAAATAAGCTAAATTTTTAATAAGCTTATTTTAATACGTTCTTTCAACAACTGTCATTTGTATTTAAGAACCAGGGATCCCACAGCCTTGGGAAACCTGCTTTCTGTATATGAGGGAATTTTAAAGTGTGATTTCCAGACCTGGAAAAGTCATGGAAATTTCTAAAATGAGTATGAATTTTTTGATGAACAAAAAAACAAAAACACTTTTCCCCTTAATAACAAATGACTGGAAACTTCACGTAAATTCACTGATCATAAAAAGTGTGGACCCTGAAATACATTCAGTCCATAATCAACTGAAATTCTGGAATTTAATTATTTTCTTTTCATGATTTATTATTATTTTATGTAATTATTTTAATATAGTTGCCACTCTTATTTTCTTTAAAAAAATTAATAAATAAATTGAAAACAAGCAGCTTTGTTGTTAACAGAAATATCTTAATTGGAAGGCGTTCGAATATTGTCCTGGACAGTAGTCGGCCTTGGAGGAAAAAAAGGTTGAGAACCTCTGATATATAGTACATTATATATTATTTATAGCAATTCTCATTGACTTCATTAAAATCTGACAATTTTCTGTGAATAATGACTTAAATGACTTTATATTGCATAAGCCACTTTTGTTATACTTACATGTGCTTTTTATAGCTTAATATACATATATACATATAATAACTATGTATAATACAAACAATTATGCACCTGTTTCATCTGCAATACTGTACTGTTATATAACACTGTAAGATAACATATCACAGACAGCACAATAAGCAAGGCCATATCTTTCCACTGTACCTGCTTAAGCCGTTTTACTTCGTGCTCCAGTTCAATCTCTCGAGTCTTGGCATTGTACTCCGACAGTCCTGCAGCACTACGGCCACGGCCGGGCTTCTCAGTCTCCAGTTTAAAGAGTTGCAGGTGCTCCAGTTCACGTCGCAGGTCTTCAATCAGCTACATGCACATGTGGATTGTGTGAGAAGTCTGTAGATTTATGTTTTATGTACATGTACAGTTGCACTTCGCAAAATGACATGGCCTACCTCTTGCATGGCCTCTCGCTCCTTCTGAAACTCATGTCTGTTCTGCCAAAGCTTATCCATCATTTTCCTGTACAAATCCATCTCATCCTTCAAACGCAGGCTTGTGTCTTCCAGTTTATCTGTCATACGCTGCTTCTCCTGTGCGAAAATATACATACAAATAAACATAGTGAACAACATTTTACCATGAAATGAGTCATTTGGATATAGCAATTCTGTCTAAAATCAGTCTTGTCTCTATAGCGAGATGTTACTGATTTAAATTAAAGTAATTAATTAATTAATTACCCTAATTTTCTTAACATTGTCGTTTGAACGACTGCCACTTACATTTAGTGAAAGTGAAGTGACATGTGGCCAAGTATGGTGACCCATACTCGGAATTTGTGCTCTGCATTTAACCCATCCAAGTGCACACACACACACAGCAGTGAACACACACACACTGTGAACACACACCCGGAGCAGTGGGCAGCCATTGCTGCGGCGCCCGGGGAGCAGTTGGGGGTACGGTGCCTTGCTCAAGGGTCTCACCTCAGTCATGGTATTGAAGGTGGGGAGAGCGCTGGACATTCACTCCCCTCACCAACAATCCCTGCCGGACCTGAGACTCGAACCCATGACCTTTGGGTTACAAGTCCGACTCTCTATCCATTAGGCCACGACTGCCCCGGTGAGTTTAAAAACTCACATCAGATTTTTCGACAACCAGTAACAGTATATTCATTAAGGACAACATATCGTATTTTCATTAATACTTTTTGAAATCTGCATAGAACAAAACCAACAAATACATACATTGTGCCCGAGACACTGTGGCACTAATATATCTTATCAACAAAATTATAAATACAATATAGCTAGATCTATACCAGAGGATCATTTATACCCTCGTTATACAGTATATTGCCATATCACCCAGCCCTAAAACTGTTCTGTTAAAAGCATTAAGGCATTTTAGATATAACAGCATGACTTTCTGAAAAGCTGCTTTGAAACAATCTGCATTGTGAAAAAAAGCTATACAAATAAATGACTACATAGCGAGTAAAAAAAAATCCCTTTAAAGGGTTAGTTCAACCAAAAATGAAAATTCTGTCATGAATTACTCACCCTCATGTCGTTCTACACCCGTAAGACCTTCATTCATCTTCAGAACACAAATTAAGATATTTTTGATAAAATCCAATGGCTCAGTGAGTCCTCCATTGACAGCAAGATAATTAACACTTTCAGCTTTACAAATCTTTTGTTTCGAATCAGTGGTTCAGAGCGTGTATCAAACTGCCAAAGTCACGTGATTTCAGTGAACGAGGCTTCGTTACTTCATAAGTGTTTCGAAATGTTTCGAAATTTCAATAGTTCACGTGACTTTGGCAGTTTGATACACGCTCTGAACCACTGATTCGAAACAAAAGATTTGTAAAGCTTCGAAGCTTCATGAAGCAGTGTTTTGAAATCGCCCATCACTAGATATTGTTGAATAAAGTCATTATTTAGTTTTTTTGGCACACAAAAAGTATTCTCGTCACTTAATAACATTAAGGTTGAACCACTGTAGTCACATGAACTGTTTTAAATATGTCTTTAGTAGCTTTCTTTGAATCTGAAAGTGTTAATTATCTTGCTGTCAATGGAGGCCTCACTGAGCCATCGGATTTCATCAAAAATATCTTAATTTGTGTTCTGAAGATAAACTAAGGTCTTACGGGTGTGGAACGACATGAGGGTGAGCAATAAATGACAGAATTTTCATTTTTGGGTGAACTAACCCTTAAGGCATATCATTTCAGTTGGCGGCCATTTTGGATCCCATGCAGCTGTTTTCTAGGTAGGCAATAGGCATATAAGTACAACTTGAATGGGTAAACTGTGTCAAGATCACTTTTTAATGCAGTTCAAACCAGCAATAAAATCTGACAACAATTTCATCATAAATTTAGCTTCTTCAGCTAAAAACTGCATTTTTCAGTCTAGTCCACGAGAGGACCTTTAATATTTTAGCTATATCAGACAGTGACCTAGTTTGTTGCAGTAGCTTTATGAAAAGGCTACACCATCAAGTCGTGCAGTTGCTCCACAATGTTTCATTCCATCTCAGAGATCAAAGCCTCACAGGCTCTGCGTCTAAATACAGGGCAGCTAATGTCATGCAGGCAGCAGCTTTCACACTCATTACACTAGCTAATGCAAGCAGCACGAAAGAGTGTGCTGTTAACACTGACAAGCTCCAGGGATTTCACCGCCTGCTGAAATGTGTCAAAAGATGCTTCAGCGAGGTCAGAAGTGACAGTGTGAAAATGGGTGTGTGAACGTGTGTCGAAGAGCAAGAAAGTGCTATCTTTTAATTGTTAAATGAATCATGTGATGCGTAACTTGATAAGCTGATGTAAAATGTGGGCCATGTGGTTGTGATGGTCACAGGAGTTTCGATGCATCTCTGACCTGGTCTAGTTTCTCAGTCTGAGATTTGAGTCTGCACACGTTCACTTTCATCTCTGCGTTCTCCTCTTCTAGCTGCTGGACCCTATAGGGAGGAATCTTCCATTATAAAGTAGTATGCCATCCCTGCTGAATAGTATTTTTGTGTTATAAGGTCTTGAAACCCCTGCATGCTTTATATCATGTCTTTTGTGACGTTTCTTATCTGAGAATTCAGGTACCTGTTACTAAGCAGTTCAATCTCAGTGCTCTTGTCTCTCTCCATCTTACTGTAGGCCTCTCTGTGTCTCTTCAGCTCCTCCTCTAGACATTGCTCTGCACGAGTTTCCTGATCTTTGATCTGCTCCTCCAGCTCATGTACCCTGATGGGTAAACATGTACAAACAAACACATACAGACATAAGAAAACATTCTACAGAAGTACAAGTCTCTTATGCTCACCAATGCTGCATTTAATTGATCAAAAATACAGTAAAATCAGTAATATTGTGAAATATTATTAGCATTTAAAATAACTCTTTTCTATTAGAATTTTCTATTGAAATGTTTTAAAATGTAATTTATTCCTGTGATACAAAGCTGAATTTTCAGCATCATTACTCCAGTCTTCAGTGTCACATGATCCTTCAGAAACCATGATGTGATACTTATTATTATCAATGTTGAAAACAGTTCAGTGCTGCTTAATATTTTTTATACAGGATTCTTTGTCTAATATAGAAAGCTCAAAAGAACAGAATTTATTTGAAAAATAAATCTTTTGTAACATTAAAAGTAGCTTTACTGTCACTTTTGACCAATTTAGTGCATCCTTGGTGAACAAAAGTATTCATTTCTTTCAAAATGGTCTTAATGACCCACAATTCAAAAATAATAAATCACCCATGTAGTTGCCATACATTTGTCAATATGCCCTTATTGTGTCTGTATTTAATAGTCAGATCACTGCCATCTTTACCTGTGAACTAGTTGTGTGTTTTCCTGTTTAAGCTTGGATTTCAGATCTCCATTAGCCAGGCTGTCGTTCTCAAGCTCTGTGATCTTCTTTTCCAAATAACTCACCTGAAATAGGAATAAAGAAGAGTTTGTTATAGACAATCCGTTCTGAATCACATTCACAGGAAAACAGCATTATTATAACGCCCTTCAAAAGTATATCTAAAACATTATTTGATTTCGGTTTATTATGCATTAAGCAATTCAACAATAAATGTGGTTTTCAATGACCACATTATTATGCTTCCAGGACCTTTTCAGTGATGTCAATGTCACAGGAGTCGATGCTGTCTCTGAAGAGATCCTCTGTGCTGCCCTGACTGCTGCTGAAGTTACTGTGGTGGAAGAGCTGACTGTGGGACAGAGAGAGAAACAAAGAATCAGGAAATGGAGTTAACCAGCCTTCTCTCTAACAAGTTAGTCAGGCAATGGGTATTCAGCACTTTGCAATGTCATATTCTACAGATCTTGTGAACATAACAGAGGTGAGAGACTTACCGACCAAATGCTGTACTGGAAATTTTCCTGTTTGGGCTGTAAAATCAAAAAGATCCCAGGATTAGAGAAAGGAGTTTTGCACTGCTACAACCTTTTGCAACAGTTCTTCAAGAGCTTCATAAAACCCATATATTCACTCCATTTTCCATCATAAACAAACTGTAAATTATATAATACCATGCAAAAAGTCCAATTAAATGGGTATACTGTATATATACTGTATCATAGACAGACAGACAGATAGATAGATAGATAGTTGATAGATAGATAGATAGATAGATAGATAGATAGATAGATAGATAGATAGATAGATAGATAGATAGATAGATAGATAGATAGGCTATAAATAGACTGTAATTTATCTTCCTCAGTGCTTCCCATCAATCTTGCAGTGCAACCACTGCAATGTTTGTTTATTCAATTCTAATAATCAGTTTAGAGCCTAATTACTGTTTCACTATTGCCCCAAGTGGCCAAGATCATGTACTGAAGTTTGTCCTAGGACATGAGATTAGACTGATAATCAGACAGCTCTGAAGGACCTCAGTAAAAATAGGACACCTGCACTCATAAAGCTCTGCCTGTGTTTATGTAAGCGTGTGACACACGTCACTCTTTAAACCCCTTCTCTCGTTACATCACACAGGTCTGAACTCCGAAATACAAGTCAGCTCTCCTGTCCTCAACCCCAACCCAGACATAACAGCACTGACAAAACACATATAATTACCACAACAATGATAGGCCCAGACAATCTGCAAACCAAAGGAGATGAGGACAAAATACACTCAGCATTCACACACATGCCCTCAAAAGTGCAGTTGCCTGACCTGACCTGTTAGCTTGACATATTTGACACAAAAAAAATATCAACAGAAATTAGCTATGGAAAAAAAAAAAAACATTATCTGATGGCTTTTACACTACAGCAGAAGTAATGTTTTTATGCATTTTAAAAAAAAAAACGTAAACCAATGTTTGCATATCATTACAGAGGTACAGTTCATATCGGTGCCGATCATGTTTTGCATGAATGCATTTTAACTTTAGCACAGTATGCAGTGGAGGATTTGGACAAAAATGCCAGGGGATCAATAGCTAAAGGCCACAAAAATGCCACATGATCCCACTTCCTCATCACACCTATTCAACCAGAGAAAAGGAAATTGCACAGCTCTTACTGAACGTCTCTCTTGCACTGTTCCAAACAGGCTGCTCCAAAAGATAGACACTTGATTATGCTGCCTCCTAATATAGCCTGTTTTATTATAATTTATACTAATAATTTATAATAATAATGAGAAGGCAATTTTAGAATGCACTGCATTAAACTTGGAGAAAGAAAAAAAATGAATCATTTGTGTTAGAGGAATTGATGGATATTGCTACATATAGCTATGTATTTCAGTCAATACTGAAAGTATAGCTCAGTCTAATTAAAAACTGCTTTCTTTTATAGAATATAAAAGTTATTAAAGCTTTAATATGTAAATAATATCTTAATTTTTATTTATGTTATTAGAGTGTCATGCCTTTAGCTTAGCAACATGCTAATATTAAACTCTTCAGAATGCAACAATTGGGTTCTGGAAGTAAAAAATAACACTCATTTTACACACATACACACACATGCGCGCGCGCGCACACACTCATATATAATCGACATCTTTAATTTAATAGTTCATCATTTTTTATTCGATCATTCACAGTGCTTCATGGTAGTAGTTGTAGTTCTTCACTCCACTAAAGCCATTAAGTACACAGTCTTGTACCTTTTTTTTTTTCTTTTTTACTGACTTTTTTACGGGCGTTTACATCAAAGTTTGTAATGTCAAGATTCACCTCTTAGCTGGTTGGTTTGGGTTAAGACTTATAACTCTTAAATGAAGACTTATTGAAAATCCCTTTGGGAAAAATACTTGCGGAACCAAGGCCGCTGAAAAAGAGGGCGGGCACTGTTGCACTCTATTGCCTATTCCCTGTCTTAGAAGGCAGCTGTCTATGTAGGAAGCATGCAGTTAGGCAGCTCAGCAGGTTTTGTGATAGAGCATCAGCAGCATATGAGGTGGAATCCTCATAATCCCATGATGCATTAAAGCATTAAAGATAAAAGATTGCAGTGTCGTTCTTCCTGAAGTACCAAATATGTTAGGTGGCCACATGATAATAAAAGGATTATTTCTGCAGTTTTCATCAAATTCCACCACACACACCCACTTAAACACCCCAGGCTTTTCTTGAGGGTTTCAGTTTTCCCTCACTGTCTCTGATAACATTCACAAAGATTAGTAAACCCTTGACNGAATGCAAGAATTGGGTTCTGGAAGTAAAAAATAACACTCATTTTACACACATACACACACACATGCGCGCGCGCGCACACACTCATATATAATCGACATCTTTAATTTAATAGTTCATAATTTTTTATTCGATCATTCACAGTGCTTCATGGTAGTAGTTGTAGTTCTTCACTCCACTAAAGCCATTAAGTACACAGTCTTGTACCTTTTTTTTTTTATTTTTTACTGACTTTTTTACGGGCGTTTACATCAAAGTTTGTAATGTCAAGATTCACCTCTTAGCTGGTTGGTTTGGTTCAAGACTTATAACTCTTAAATGAAGACTTATTGAAAATCCCTTTGGGAAAAATACTTGCGGAACCAAGGCCGCTGAAAAAGAGGGCGGGCACTGTTGCACTCTATTGCCTATTCCCTGTCTTAGAAGGCAGCTGTCTATGTAGGAAGCATGCAGTTAGGCAGCTCAGCAGGTTTTGTGATAGAGCATCAGCAGCATATGAGGTGGAATCCTCATAATCCCATGATGCATTAAAGCATTAAAGATAAAAGATTGCAGTGTCGTTCTTCCTGAAGTACCAAATATGTTAGGTGGCCACATGATAATAAAAGGATTATTTCTGCAGTTTTCATCAAATTCCACCACACACACCCACTTAAACACCCCAGGCTTTTCTTGAGGGTTTCAGTTTTCCCTCACTGTCTCTGATAACATTCACAAAGATTAGTAAACCCTTGACTGGAACATTGTTGCTATGGTAACAGTTCCTCTGATGAAACCGTTCTCTCGATAAAGCTTTTGACAGTCTGGGGTGATTAAAGAGACTCATAAAAATACATCTCGCTTTAACTAGAGTGAAGTGAGACATAAAGAATCATCTCAGAAGTGCAGTGCAGTTAAGGGCACTAAAGACAGAATTCAGACTGATAAAGGTAGGACAGGATATACAGTCCTTAAGCATAAAATGGCTTAAACATCATCACAACATAAATGTATTTTAAGTTCATTATTAATATGCACTGCATCAAGCTCAGTCAAAACAATAAATCCAAGATTGCGGAAGAGGCAAGATAAATATAGATAATAATATAATAGATGTTATGAATAATAACTTCAATAGAAAACAGTTCTTTGTAATCAGAAAAGTTTATTTCACCCAATATGTGTGTGTAATTTTATGCTTATAGAGTCCTGCAGGAATGAGTCCAAAAACCAGGAAACGAGTAAGCATTTTTGAACTTTCAGTTACATACATTTTTGGTTAAACTGCCTGAAATAAGGTCTGTGGTTAATTCTACAACATAAAATACATTAGTAATACACCACTCATTGTTTTTGTTTTTTTAAAGTGTTTATGTCTCTAAAAAAAATAGGACTACAGAGGTTGTCGGGGACATTAAACATCATCACGGTGAAAAGCCTCAAGCTTTTGCAAACTATTCTAACTCAGACTTTCTAACTTGTAGATTTTAGATAAAGACTGAAAGCATTTTTGTAAGCTCGGTGGTGATTTGAACAGTACTTAAGTATTTTACTCGTGCTGAATGTCGGCTAAAAGATGCACTAGTCCTCAACACCTGAGAGACATGCCAGTGAAAATAAGAAACAGTTGATTTGTAAGATGAGAAATGCAAGTTTATTTTCTAAAATCAAAATAAAACTAAACACCTCAATGTTGCAATTAATCAAGGTCGACACAACAGCCTCTTAAACGTCTACAAACTCTCGAGTCTCAGTTAAACTCAAGTGCACAAAAAGGCCACAAGTAAAACAATATCCTTCAAAACGGTGCTGGTTTGATCCTCATCACCGGCTGCAGTCAATTCCTCATCTAATAAGTCAAACACCTGCGATCAGCAACTACCAGCTAATGCACTCACATTCACGGGAAGTATCCTTGTAGACAAGTTTTGGGGGAGTGAAGACAAAATGCACAAGATATAGTACCTTCGATGCCCTTAGATGGTGATATCGCTTCTTTATATTAAAAACAAACAACTGCAGAAAAAGTTAGCAGCCATGAAAAATTTATTTGTAATTGCATTACTCATCACAAATGTATTGGAGTAAAAAGTACATTTACTTGCTCAAAAATGTAGTCAAGTAGAGAGTAAAAGTTGCCAATGTCTTTGATATTCAGTACAACTACAAAGCAGCCAGAAAGATACTTAAGTACAGTAACTAATTACATTTACTCAAGTACTTTACACCTCTGGAAAAGTTGAGTTAATTTTGCAGATTATCTTGATGGACAAAAGGTGTAAGAATCAAAAGGTTTTGTTGGTCACAGATCTTATTTTCTGCAATAATCCAAATGCCAATGGAAAAACCCTATTGTTTTTTTGTTGAGGGAACCAGAATAACGCTAACTTTCAGGTTGGTCTACAAAAATACGTCATCACTGCAGTGCTCTAGTAGAGTACCATGCAATTAGCTTAGCAATATGCTAACTTCAAACTCAGTCTCCTCTTACCTGTTAGCTTTGAGGTTTTTGAGTCTGGCCTCTAGGTCATTGAGCAGGTTGACTTTCTTGCAGCACTGAGAGCAGTAAACGTCCAGAAGCTCACTGTTGTACAGGTGTCGGATCTTCTGAGGGGTCTGACCAGCACTGTAAACATCAAGTGATCATCAATACTGGCAGTAGGAGCATTCAGATTGAACTTAACTCAAAATATTACATAATATAATATGATGAGAGATTTCATAGATTTGCATCTAGTGATACAGTATGTTATTGATAGGATAATTATCTTTGATTCAACCAGAATCACACAGCACAAATATGAACAGCTGAAGATTTAAAACTTCCACTGTAAGGCAAAACCGTTTCATAATTATCAGCTGTTGAGATTTTATGTTTGATGATTAATAGCTGTCAAACATTCCCAGCAGCATTAATTCAAGAAACCGTATTTTAATCAGAATTATAAATAAATACTCCACAATGATAACATTCTCATGAAGTGAATCTCANTGAATCTCATGAAAATATGCCTAAAAAAAAATAAAAATAACAAAACAACAAGAAACTAAATGCTGTTTAAAAGAAAATTTAGCTTATTTTTTAAACATTAAGATTGGTACATTTTGAATTGGTACATTATTTTACACACAAATTATCATTACCATAATGCATTGAGACACTTTACTGAGACATTTTTTTTTCTTTTTTTGCAGAAATTTGAAACTTTTTTTCAGAAATGAAAATGTATATTTTCTGTATTTTGGTTATTATAATTTGGATAAGGATCTGCTTAGCTGCCATGAAAATAATGTCACAAATATATAATTTAAAATATAATTAATATAATATAAAAATAATTGGC
>RJVU01026577.1:1626069-1641509 GCA_003731715.1 Anabarilius grahami
TATATAAATCATTTCTTATTTCTTTCTTTTAGTTTTTGCCTGGACATTTCATGCTATTTACCCATATTTATCCATGCAATCAAATGAAAGAGATCACACATATAACACCGTGTGTCAGTATTTTATGTGAGGTTTTTTATAGTGAGTTAGTTAACCTGGAGGGCAGAGAGGAGCCCAGGTCAGAGAAACCATTAGTACGTGTGTCATCATCAGGGATGGGGCTGCTGGGAGTGAAGTCCACATCCTCTCCCTCTCCATAGTCCTCAAACTGCTCCTCCACTGAAATTACTGAGGCCGCTGCTGACGAGACCATCTGACCACAGCTAAACCAGAGAAAGAGAGCGGTCACACTTTATGTACTAATTATTACATTTAATTTTTATTTATTTTTATTTTTCATTGTATGAAATGTGATTATTTTCAATCAAATTATTAATTATTACATGAAATAATATTTTAACTAAACAATAAATTCTGGCATCATAAGCTCAAATAATGCAAAAAAAAACTCCCAAAAAAAAGAAATCATCCATGATGCTGACTTGTTTCCATGTAGAAAGAGTCCACCCAGTCCTTCCTCTTTATCCTCATGACGTCCTCCTTCAGAAGATTCAGATCCTGCTCCGCTGTCTGCAGCACTGTCCATGTCTGACTCCTGCGCATCCCGTCCACCCATTCCTTCCTCGTCCGAATACAGCTGGCACTCTGGGTACGGCCGCGTGCATACAATGATCGGGGGTCCCAGACTCCCCTCCCCGTGCTGCAAACAGATATCACAAAAAACCTGTTCAATAAAGTCATATTGCTCAAAAATCAAATGCAAATGCAACATAGACATACAGAAATTGCTCAAAACCAGACCGGATTACTGTGACTCACTATGTGGTCTCTTCACACATAGTGGCATGAGAACTTAAGAAGACTTAAGAACTTAAGAAATCCTCTGTCAGAGGAACACAAAAGATAATGGGTCAAAGGTTATGGAAACTTTGCTCATTAACCCCAGAAGACACAAACGACATCAAGACAGGACAAAGGTCATCATGGTGAATTGGTGTGAAACATTTCAGTTGACTAACGAATGGCGAGTCTAACAAAAAAGAAGGATGATCATTTAGATCGTATAGCAGAGACAGAAATCGCACTGTCGTAAAGAAATAAGATATATTCTCCATTTAATATAGCATTTCTCACTGCTCACTCTATCAAGGTTAGATTTTTTTAACATCCATTCTCTCCTACAACAAGTGCAGCTCAAAATATTAACATACTTTTTAAAATTCATGTCACATCTCAATGGCAGGAGGACAATGTGAATCAGCTGATGTTGCCCAGTGGCTCATTGTTATTTGCACAGAAAGAGCAGAATAATTATCACAATATGAGAGATTTTTACATCAATGCTGAGTCTTTATATATGTTTGCATACATATACAGTATCTAAAATTGTCTCCTTGTCTAATATGAAAGTATGTTTATATTTGCATCTACATGTCTTGGGAGAAACTGTATCATTAAAACAGAATTATTGCAGGTCATTAAGCCTTTACTGCATTCAGGGGAACTACAATACACACCAGTGTGCTTTAAAATGACTTCACATCCCTCACAGATGATCATACTCTGTCTATAAGACATTTATTCATACCATAATTCTATAACAGAATCAAACTTTCCACTATTTTAAAGATGAACAATCACTAATTCCAGAAATAAATAGCCCTAATTGCTAGGTTATGTCATACAGTGGCTCTAAATGTATTTGGACACTTACAAGTCACACTTTAGAATGAAAGAATTTCTTTGCACAGATAAAATATCAATCTTTTTTAAATGACTTTTAAATATCTGTTTCCAAGGTCATTTTAATGGATGTATAAAGTCAGAGTGTCTTTTATCAAATTAACTATAAATACTTCTCATCCCTTTATTGAACAGTATATCTATTGTTTTATTGATTCTTTCTTTCTTCTTGTAAAATGTTTAGCTTGAAATGTGTTTGTGCTATATTTCTTTGAAATAAATGCCATTTGGTTTAATATTTGTCCTAATGTAAAGACAAGACATACATCACCATGGTTTAAGTGTCCAAATACTATCCAAAGCAACTTTACTATAAGATTGTTTATTTGTGTGTATACTAATGAAATAAGGTTCTTTCCACCTTATTTCTAATGCAAGAGTGGGCGTTGCCAGTTATTTTAACTGTGCAAAAAGTTCATTATAGTGACTGATGTTGTAAACTGGTATTTGTTTCATTTATTAACGTACTAATAAACATACTAGTTTGTAGCAGTTTTACCATTTACTGCACTTTAAGACACGCTAAGCTGTGGTTAATGAAAAGGAAGTCTTGTACATAGCATACATAGAAAATATCTTGCTTCCGTGCTGAAAAATAAGGACTTGCTTACCAGCAAAACTGAATTTGATACCAGAATATAGGGCCTCATGTATTAAAAAAATATATATATTTCCAACAGTTGTGTTTAGGGTTAGGGGTTGGTTAGGACAATATATCAATTAAATTTAAATAATTAAACAACTTCCTGAGAATTAATAATACAGAATTGAATAGTAAGTGCTCTAAAATGGTATAAACTGCTAGTACATACAAAAAAGAGGGTCCTAGAAATGTAGTCCTGGGACTACGGTCCTGAAACTGCAGCCTCTAGTATTGCAGAAATACCTACTCCACCTGATTACTACTGCTTGATTAACACAGGAATGTTGTAGTCAGCTGCTCTCCTCTCCCATGACTCTCCCTCACTCTCTATACTAAACCTTTACCCCATTTTTCCCTTTTCTTTCTTTTCTTTTTCTTTCCTCAATAATATACAATACATAAAAAACTTCTTTTTTAAAAAAGCATTTCATTCTTATCAGAGTGTATGGGTACATGCAGTAATGTGTATCTCAAGTGACCCCTCTCACATTCACACCATGTTAACTTTGTAGGTCACACGCGGTACTCGCTCACCTCTCCACTCATGACACATGGCAGATCTAACAAATCAGACCTATGCACAGCAATAAATAAATAAATGTATTCTTAAAAAATATATATTTATTTCATAAGATACCAAGACTTCTTTTAGGGCCAATGGGGCAAGAAAAATAAACTTATAAAATAAATTAAAATAAATATCATAAATTATAAATAAAAGTCTAAAAAAGTCTTATAATTGTCTAATAATTTAGTTCATAATTTAGTCATGTAAATTTATCTTGTTTTAAGGATGTGTAGATATTTTGAAAGGTTTAGTTCACCCAAAAATCGAATTTCTGTTATCAATTACTCACCCTCATGTCGTTATAAACCTGTAAGACCTTTGTTCATCTTCGGAACACAAATTAAGATATTTTTGATGAAATCCGAGAGTTTTTTTTTATATCCAATAGAAAGCAACGAAATAACCACATTCAAGGTCCAGAAAAGTACTAAAGACGTTGTTAAAACAGTTCACGTGACTACAGTGGTTCAACCTTAATGTTATGAAGTGACGAGAATAGTTTTTGTGTGCAAAAACAAAACAAAAATAACAACTTTATACAACAATATATTCATTACCCTGTCATTCTCTTACGCTGATTACATTGTATAGACCAGTGGTCTCAAACTGCCGGCCCGCGGGCCATTTACGGCCCGCCCTCCCCCTCTACCCGGCCCGCAACTGATCTCAAAAATAAAACATAATCCGGCCCGCTAAATTATTATTATTCCCTAGTTGCTACCTGTCTGATATGCAAAGAAAAAGTCGCCGTTCTATGGGGACATTCACATATAGCGTCACATATTCTCCTTCTTTCCAATGCGCTTTCGCTCCAGTGGCGTCTCTCGTTGCTATGCAACCATTAAACGTTACCGATGCTCAAACAGCATCTTGGACAAATGTGTCTCAGCTGTGTGAGCACAAGCGCTGCAGGTGTCTGTCAAGAAACAGAAGAGTGTAAAAATGTATTCAGGGTTGTATTTGTTCAATACAGTGTTGTTCAGTGCAAGATTTTAATGTCATTTAAGCTAACATGAAGTAAGGGAAAATACTTCCACTAAATGTTAAAAACTAATAATGTATGTAACAATGAGAGATTTTTATTTTTAGGCAAAATAAAGTTGGTATATTTAGCTCCAGTTTTTTGTTTATTTCTGTCCCCTCCACGCCACAAGTGTTGCTGGTTTTGTTCCTAAATTACAATTTTTTTTTCCCATGCACCTTGTTGGATGTGAGAAGTTGCACCAGACTATTGCAATTAATAGTATTATATTAGTATATTAGTGGTATTATATTAGTAATAGTATTATATAATTATATTACACTCTGTAACAATGAGAGAGACACTGCTGTTTACATTTAGTATGGTAAATAAAATATTTATAGTATAGGTATAAAAATATTTTAGTAGGCCTAATGAAAGTAAATGAGAAATAATGCAAAGGAAAGTTAATTTTCTGAAATGTTGCGCTTTCTTGCGCTTGAATGTTAATATGGCCCTCCTATGAGGTGTCAATCACAGAAACGCCCCCCTGCCAATTTGAGTTTGAGACCCCTGGTATAGACAGTGTAACACTTCCAGGTTCTATGTCAGAACACCGACTCATTATCGGCTGACACTGTTCACATGAGCAGCACGACGCATGCGTGTGATGCTGATGCAGGAGCCGGCCAATTATGAGTCACCGTTCGGACGTAGAACCTGGAAGCACTAAATGTAAAAGGAATATGAGAATGACAAAGTAGAGAAGAAATCGTTGAATAAAGTTGTTATTTTTTGTTTTGTTTTTGCGCACAAAAAGTATTCTCGTCGCTTCTTAACATTAAGGTTGAACCACTGTAGTCATGTTGACTATTTTAACAATGTATTTACTACATTTCTGGACCATCAATGTGGTAATTACGTTGCTTTCTATGGGGGATTAAAAAAAACAAAAAAAACACTTGGATTTCATCAAAAATATCTTAATTTGTGTTCTGAAGATGAATGAAGGTCTTACGGGTGTGGAACGACATGAGGATGAGTAATTAATGACAGAAATTTCATTTTTGGGTGAACTAACCCTTTAAGGGAAAATGGAACAAAAATACAGATTAAGAAAATCTGCAACATAGAACCACTACTGTGAGCAAAGACATGTCGTCCCAACCTGCAAGATAACTAGCATAGATATCCAGTAACCTCTGCTTTAGTCTAGTCTTGTACAGTTTTGAAAATGTCCTCGAGAAAAAAATAAGCTTGTCCAGTCTGATCTGTGATTATGCCTACGACAAGGAAATGTAACGTCCGGCCACAGGATTAAACATCACAGGCCTAGTCACATGTGAGCAAAACTTTAATTCTTCCCACATGGCTGTATCTTTGGAGATAAGAGCAGAGGAGCAGATTACTGATGACTGATATCTGCATAGTCTTAATGTGAAGCTCTGACAGCATAATAGAGGTTCTCCCTGCTGAGCAGTGACTGTGATGAATGCAGCCCTATCAGATACACTCTGACTGCAGTTATGTGAGAGGAGATGCAGGGGTCTCCTGCAGTGAGAGCCCAGATAAATGAGCTAAAAACGAAGACCCCTTTTGGACCAACCCGACCTGAATCTGCCAGCCCCCCTTAGACAGCACCGTCTGGAATGCCTAGACTTAGCATTCATTATTTACACTCTGCTACTGACAGACTGCTTTTATTGTTAGGCATGCATTAATACACACACATACTTCACATCATTTCATAAACAAAAAGAGCCTATGCACACATTTAAAAGTTCTTTCATATATCATGCATAGTTATGTATTTCACAGATGAAAGCGGATATTTGCAATTGCAACAGTTATCTTTTCACCCATCATTACTCTGTGTATACTGATTTGATTTTGGATTGAAGACTATTTGAAATAAATTTCAGTGATGGGCAGCTTCACTTTAATGCGGATGTGCACTTTAAAGACACACCCTAATAGAGTTTGACTGCACAAAATCATGTCTGAGAATAAAATGAAGGGTATCACAGTTGTATTTTAATGTTTCAACTCACTGTTGAAAATCAAGCAGGACCAGTTTGCAGATTTTGCTCTGCTGCTTTTTAAGGTGAACATGATGGACTAATGCTGTCATGCTGCAGTATCCACCCTACCCCGTGTTTAATGCATTTTTGCAGAGTATACAGACTCGAAGCTTATATACAGTTACATCTAAGATGCATCCAAAATCTGGGACACTAAGTGTTAAAATATACCCAACCAATGTGTCCACATTGTTACAGTTCGTTGAGTTGGAGAGGACGATCATCATTAAAAAGCCAGTGACTCTGGAATATCCAGCCAGGTATTGATTCAAACGCATAATGATGTCCATGTTGAGTGAAAGCTGCTGTATTCTTGTGGATTGTAAGTGCGATTCGGTCAATAGTTATTGGGTAATCAAACACTCTTTTATGTGTCATTACTGACCAACAGCAATATCCTTTTATTACTTGGCTTAAAAGGACAGTTCACCCAAAAATGAAAGTTCTGCCATCAAGAAAGAAAGTGAATAAAATCAGAATAAAAAAGAATAAAATGTTTCTTGAGCATCAAATCATCATATTTGAATGATTTCTGAAGGATCATGTGACACTGAAGACTGGAGTAATGATGCTGAAATTTCAGCTTTGACATACATTTTTTTTAAATATATTACAATAGAAAACAGTTCTTTTGAATTGTAATAAGATTTTATAATATAACCGCAACTGTGTTTTTGATCAAATAAATACAGGTTTGGTGAGAATAACATAAAAAAAACACATAAAAAACATTAAAAAAATCTCACCGACCCTGAAATTTTGAACGGCAATAGATTAAATGTGTTTGATGCATCGCTATACACAACATGTCCTAAAGATCTCTGATCTATAAATAATAGAGAAGTTTTTGTCTGTGAAGGAGATATGGAACACAGAGTGATGGAAGAATCCACCAGTCTCTCGATCACATACATTATTAGATTATTTTCCTCTGTGAATACAGAGCAAATATTTTTCTCTAATGTTTAGATGCAGTTTAATGTCTGTTGATCTAGAGAAGAACAGCACTTCTTTACAGATCTGCCATCTTATGATGACAGCAACCCACACAAACAAACACAACACTGGCTAGCATCCAAAGTGCATCATCATATTCGGTCTTTTCAAGTGCAACCCACCAGAAATGTCAAGTGTGCACATAAACATGAGAGAAAAACCTCTCAAACTTCTGATGACAATAGCGGTCCCTACCAAATACAGTACAGGGAACAAACCAAACAAACATTTTGGACCAACTGACCAACCCAAATCTATATAAAACACCAACTACCTCAAAACAATAAGCATGTACAAATTATCATACCGTTTAAACCCTATATTTTTAAATAGCTTTACCTTTAACATTACTGTTTTGCTCTTATTTACCTGACATTAACAAGCTAAATGCTATTTTTAGCTAATGACCCTAATGAACCTGTCGCTAGCTAAGAAGTTGGATCGAACACTTACGCACACTGAAGTATAACCATCAGTTACGTTACTGAAGTGACAACAGAAACATGCTTGCAGGGAACATTCAAGCTGGCTGCTCATTTTCCGTATCATTTGCGCTTGGCTGGTTTTGTTTGAGATCTCGGTGGAAATGCAACTGGATAGTTGGCCATCTCCCTGCCTACACAGTCAGCAGACAAAAGACAGTGTGGATTTACAGGGAGCCATGAGTCATAATCCAGCTCTCGGGGCTCTAAAACCGCCGGCTGCCCTTCTCTGGATGGCATCAAAGCGAAACACTTTTGAACTCTTTATTGACCTTGAAAATGGTAACCCAGCACACACACAGAAAGGCCAAACCAGAGCTGTAGTTACACAATCAATACTGCAGGGGCACTTGGCAAAGCAAATTACCTTATTATAACACAGCTTGTGTAGGCGTCCCTCTGAAAGCAAGACATGTCAAGACAAGTGGAAATATGGTTCGCATAAAGTGAAAAAGTGTACTAGTGACTTTAAAAGGTCGGTCACAAAATGTTCATCTACCTCTTTCCCTTGGCAGAGATCTCAGAGCAATAATCTGGATGCACCACATTATTGAGTTTTAGAGTGTCCAAAGTGCAATTAACCTTCTGTCCAAACTATAACACTGAATTATAACTTTTGCTGGGCTTTGCATTATGACGTCCATGGTAGTGCAGATAGTGCCCTTGGTCACACACAGATTCTCTGCTGCCCACGCAATAACCAGGCCTGATACAGCATTTCATAATGGATCGATATCTAAAGCTGTCAGACCTGCTGCTAAATTACTGTAATCTTAAATGGAGTAGACAAGAGAACTGGACAAGAGAACATACTGAGTTATATACAGTACCTATGCAGGTTCAGCTTATACTGTATTTGGGTGGATGACATTAAAGCAGGCAAAAGTTAGAAAAAAATCCTAAAATTTCTGAACAAAAAAAATGCTAACTAGCTATATATACACTCTAAAAAAAAAATGCTGGGTTGCTTCAACCCATGTTTGGGACAAATATGGACAAACCCAACTAATGGTTTACATTTTTTTTATTAAATTTAAATTTTAAATTTGTCCATATTTGACCCAAACATGGGTTGAAACAACCCAGCATTTTTTTTAGAGTGTGTGTGTGTGTGTATATATATATATATATACATATATACACACACACACACATAAGCGTTCAAAAGTTTGGGGTCAGCACGGTTTTTTAAAAAGAAATTAATATTGTTATTCAGCTAATAATAAATATTTATTAAATTGATAATGTTTCTTGAATACCAAATTAGAAAATTTGAATCATGAGACACTGAAGACTGTATAAATGACTGAATAAGTCACTTTAAATTGTAAAAATACTACACAATATTACCGTTTTTACTGTATTTAAAGCAGCCTTGGAGAGAAAAAGAGACTTCTAATAAACTCTTAATTGCTGCTCAGTAATAGTCAGTAAGGTAGTTGATAAGTTTAGGTATTAAGCACGATTAAGGGATATAGAATATGGTCATGCAGAATAAGGCATTAAAGGTGCAATATGTACGATTTTCTTTCCGCCAGAGGTCGCTAGAAGCCTATTCAAAACAAAGGCGTAGCTTGATGACGCCAAGTTTGAGCACAGAATCTTGGGACATGTGGTCTTCATCTCAACGACCTGTGGAAATTAATTGGGATAGGACTCGGGAAGAAATCATGTTCATGGATGCAATTATTAACGTTACTGTAGTATGAAGCAGAGCAGGACCGAGTGTTGTGGGAGCTGAACGAGGCCGCTGGAGCGATTGCGCAACACACGCATCGCCGGCGCTGCTTCCGCTTTTCCGGTCATGAGTATGAGGTAACACAGCTCTGTTTATTATATTAGATACATTTGAGTGTGTTCAAAACTGTTATAACTTTACTCTGTGCGTTCGCTCGGCGGCTGCTGTGAGACACTGTTGCACACTGCAGTAAGACAGATGGATGGAATGCTGAATGCTGGATGGCTTGTGTTGATAAATGGCATGCAATTAATTTTAAAACGTATTGTATGATGGAGAAAATTCTGTATTACTGTTACTAAAAATAAAGCTGCATCTGATTATGCTATATTAGCTATTTGACAAAATAGTATTTTTCTCTGAGGCATGGTAAAGCATGGTAAAAGAAATCAGCTGACAACAAAGTCCCTTTCAATGATGTATCAAGTATGTATAAAATCTTTGCTGACAACCTGTAGCAGATAGTTTTGGGAATATATCTTTTTCTCAATGTTCATATTTTAAAGGCTTAATAGATTTTTTTATAGTAAATCTTCACTAATGGGAAACAAAAATCATAGGTTGTTTTCTCAGAGCAGAAAATCAAGAAAATTTGATTTAAACAATAAGACTAAACGTGTTGAGCTATTTAACAATAATTAGTTTTCTGTCTATAAATATATCAATACAGTTGTTCCCTTGTCTATTAAAACACGTCTTTGGTGTTTCCATGGTTTCTACAAAATAAAACCGGAGACCGAGGGGAATGCGGGTAAGACGCAATTGACAGACGACTCCTCACACGTCCAGGAGCCTTGGTTAAAATTTCAATTTTCTCACGATTTACAAATAGTTGGAAACATTTGGGATATTGTAAGTACTCAAGTGAACAAAATATATAACACTGGCCTAGTTGTTACAGCTAAATTCTTACATATTGCACCTTTAATATCAATATCCTAGTAATATGCATGCTAATAAGCAACTAGTTAATATTGAGAATTATATATATATGTGAAAATTACAATTCTGAACAGGGCATGTACTGAAATCTAATATGCTAACACATTAAAATGATTACACAAATTATACATATTTTAAGACAAATGTTATCTACAGAGAGGGAACAGGGCTTTGTATTTACTGAACTTTTGCTGTACTGTGAACAATTTTCAGTGTATAGTGGCCAAGCACTCGGTTGTAAAAGTTTAAGAAGCCAATAACACTTGGACGGAGCCCCCTTTGCAAAACAAACCACGAGAGGGGCAAAGGCAAGCAAAGGAATTTCAATGGACGTACACCCTATTGTTCCTTGACCTTTCTAAGTTGTCCTTTGCCAGTGGAAAAAACATTACTTCAACATTAAGAAACACACATTCGTGCAAATGCAATGTGCATGCGGTGCTACCAGCAGGTGGTCATTAACCGTTTGAAAGTCTTCCCAAACCACCCCAGCACCCTCAATCTCCCCTTTCATGTTCACATACTCCCTTCAAACTATCAGCCGTATTCAAAACTCCACAGTTCCTCCCCCTCAACAACCCCCAAACCCACAACAACTCCCAGTGCTCACCATTAGCCCTGCTCCCAAGAGACACAGAATTAACTGTTTAGGTTTATGAGCACGTGCACTTACAACAACAATTAATTTAGTCTGCTAGTTTTTCTACACCATTAGTCTAATTTGAGGTGCAAAATGGAGGTCGTTCTTTCTCGAAGAACAGATATTTTCACCAGTCAGGCATTTAAGAAATGCAACAGTCAGAAGAAAACAGAAACAATGGGGTCACTAACGGTTGTTCAGTAGACGAAGGCAGACACGAACACACACACACGCTGCGAAAAGCGCATCGACACACAGTCCAAACACACACAAGCAGTCTAAACACACACATAGTCCCTCACATTGTCTGATTAGCATTTCAATAGGGTGACCCCTTTCCCCTCCAACAGATTACCACACAATCCAGCCTGGCTCTCTAGTCATTCATTCAACTTGTCATTCAAGGGCAGGTGTAGCGTTTTGGAAAGACACAGGCGGGTTGTGAATTCCATCACACTCAGAGCCTTCACATCATGTACTAAAATGCAAAAAATAAAAAAATTTACTTATATTTCATTGAGCTTTAAGTCTATAAAGTGCTGTTGGGAGCCAAAGAAAGCTCCCAAGAGATCTCTTCAGCATCAATGTTGGGAGAAAATGTTAATGTAACATGAAAGATTATTGCAGTATCTACACTGATGCTACACTGAAAAAATGATCTATAAGTCAAAAATATTATTTAACATCACTGAATCAACCAACTCTTTTTTGTGGGGTAAATCACATATAAATAGCTCTCCAAGGTAACAATTGCAGGTTCCCACTTTGTACAGTGCAGGAACGAGGATGAGAGAAGATCATGAGAGAAAGAGCAGGAACAATGGACTTGGCTGCAGCAAATGTTCACACATGCTAGTTTTCTCATCTCATCCTCTTACCCCTCCAATCAATAATGAAGATCCATCTCCTCCATCCTCTCTGCGCTTGCCGGTTAAGCCCTCGTTGGCTGAGGACGTCCAAGACTCAGTGTCCCCGTCTCCCTCCAGGATCCCCACCCTCACCACAGTCCAACAGGTGAAATATCAGTGTCCAGTCCTGTCAGATTTTAGAGCTCCTGTGGACGTGTGGCTTCGGGTCTCTCCACTTAGCCACCGCTGCTTCAAACTGGCTCAGTCCTCCTCACACATACACACACACTCTCTCCGACCTGCACCAACCGATCATGCGGCCACACACGAACACATACGGACAGAGACGCTACTGATCTGGCAACAGTTGTTGGGCTTTTGGCCACTCCTCCCAGCAAATCACCTCCCCTACTCCTGCCTGTCACATTCCCTCCCTCTCTCTGCCTCGTTCTCTAGGTTGTTGCTAGGAAACTATTCAGCTGAGCCGTCCCACAGCCGTGACATCGAGCGGAGAGTGAGTGTGCTCCCTCGCAACACACACAGATATCTTAAGCCTAACCTCAGCTGTACTGGATAATACACACAATTACAGATAATTAACCTTCTCCTCATTTAGGTGCCATGATAAATAAAGCAAATAGATAAATAAGATACAGATACATCAAAGAATCATAAGGGGGTTGATGATGTGATGGCCTGGAAAAAACATCAGCCAGTGTTCCTTTAGGGGAAAAAAAAGAAGAAAAAAAAGATGGGTTACACCTGGAACAAGGTCAAGAGAAAAGCTGAAGACAGAGATGCCTGGTGAGCCCTGGTTGACGGCACACACCCCAAAAAGGGGGAAAAGGAGAAGTAAGTGTTTTCTTTTGATCAAAAAAGGAAACGCTCTTGTTTTCTGTAAATGTCCTTATTAAATCATAAGCCAAGTATTTTTCTTTGAAAATCCCTTATACAGATGTTAAGATGTCTATTACATCAACAAACACTTTAAAACATCATGATGAAGAAAAGTTACATTATTAATTTACTACAAACAGAAATGCCACTAAACAAATGTAAAAAAAAATCTAAAGCACAGTGGGCCATCCAGACTCACTGGAAAAACTAACATGTGGTGATTTTTTTTTTGCAAAGATTTGCGATGTTTACATTTTGTGACACTTTCAAAGTGAAATGTCGAGTGAGTATCGCTAAAAGCGAGTAGTTTTATCTGAAACAGATGAATGTGAATATCAGAAATCAGAATCAGAAAGAGCTTTATTGCCAGGTATGTTGTTTACACATACTAGGAATTTGTATTAGTGACAGAAGCTCCACAGTGCAACAGAGTAACAGCGACAAGACAAGACACATAATAAAAATTATAAAATAATAATATACAAATTTACAAAATAGACAAAGTGCAAAAAAAAAACAAAAAACAATATATAATATAGACAATTGTATGTACAGTTATGTGTGCAAATTTGAAATATAAGTAAGTGTTTTAAGTAAATAATGTGTAATAGTGTTGTGTGTTCCGTGTTTGTCAAGTGTTCATGAGATGAATTGCCTGAGGGAAGAAACTGTTCCTGTGTCTGGTCGTTCTGGTGTTCAGAGCTCTGTAGCGTCGACCAGATGACAACAGTTCAAAGAAGGAGCGTGCTGGATGTGAGGGGTCCAGAGTGATCTTCTTTGTCCTTTTTCTCACTCTGGATAAGTGCAGTTCTTGGAGAGTGGGGAGGGTTGTGCCAATGATTCGCTCAGCAGACCGGACTACCCTCTGTAGTCTTCTGAGGTCAGATTTGGTAGCTGAGCTGAACCAGACGGTAATTGAAGTTTTATTACGTTAGTTGTAGTGCGTTGTACCTTAATGTTATGAAGCGACAAGAATACTTTTTGTGTGCCAAAAAAACAAAAAAAAACAATAACGACTTTATTCAACAATATCTAGTGATGGGCGATTTCAAAACACTGCTTCATGAAGCTTCGAAGCTTTACGAATCTTTTGTTTCGAATCAGTGGTTCGGAGCACGTATCAAACTGCCAAAGTCACGTGATTTCAGTAAACAAGGCTTCGTTACTTCATAAGAGTTTCGAAATTTCAGTGGTTCACATGACTCAGTTTGACAGTGTTTTGAAATCACCCATCACTAGATATTGAGGGTGAATAATTAATGACAGAATTTTCATTTTTGGGTGAACTAACCCTTTAAGAGTGATTGTGTTTTTTGATAAATGTATATTTTGTGTTATTTGTATTGTATCACGTGACTTTGACTAGTTTTATACGTGTTACATATGTGTAACAATTTTGAAGAAGAATAAGGAAGAAGGAAGGGTTGGTGCTAGACAGCCTTTTCACTGCGGAAAAGGCTGGAATTCATGTTTTTGGAACGTGAATAAGTGTAAAGTAGTTTTTGAGTTTGATTTCTCTTATAATGTTCAAATTGTATAATATAAGTACATGTAGGCCTGGTTTCACAGACAGAGCTTAGATTAAGCCAGGATTAGGCCTTAGTTCAGTTAGGACATTTTTTATAAATGTTCCTTAGAAAAAAAATCATTACTGGTGTGCATCTTGAGACAAAACAATGACACTGACATATTTTAAGATCTGTCAGTACAAGTTGCTTTCAGTTAAAACAGCTCAAACATGCATTTCAGTCAAGGACTAGCTTTAACCTTGCCTGTGAAACCGGGGGGTAGTTACTTAATATTACTCAGTACTTAAATGTATAATTACAATGTAACAAAGACACCTTAAAATAAAGTGTAACTGTAAGCCTTTACAAGACAAGTTATGGATTCACACATCAAATCCTTTGTGCAACACCCTTGTGGAAACGGCAAAAAACGGAAAATGGCTCAGATCGACATTACAGGTATTTTCCCTCCAAAATTCCTTTTTACAGATTTCAAAATGTCCCTATACATCAAAGAAAATTATTCAAAGAGTTATTCTCTTTTGTCTAAATTGACTAGATAGAGAAATGGCACAAAACAAGTTTCAAAAATTCACTTTATACGAAGCCTACCAATCGGTCATTTAAAATAATTAACCAAAAGTTGTTGTTTTTTTAGGTCTTGGACTCTCTTGATCCATGTTTCACACTTTTCAAGTGATTAATGTTAACCTAGGGTTTAAGTGATAGTTCACACACACACACACAAAAAATTCAGTCATCATTTAATCACGTTTATGTTGCTCCAAACCTGTATGACTTTCTGGAACATAAAAGAAGATATTCTGAGAAATGTTGGTAATCAAACAGTTTTGGTGCCCACTGACCTGCATTATATGGACGAAAAACACTGAGACATTTGTCAAAATATCTACTTTTATGCACAGAAGAAAGAAAGTCATACAGGTTTGGAACAACATGAAAGTCTGTAAATGATGACTGAATTTTCATTTCTGGGTGAACTTTAAGCATAGTGTGACATTATTTAATGTTAGCAAGTAGTCTGACAAATAGATTAATGATAACATCAGAAAATTAACTAGAGTTCACTTCCATAACTAGAGTGGTCTTATAACTGATTTATTGGCATATCTTAAGAGCTTCTTTAATTAACACCTCCCATAAATTCACAGCAGCAATGAGCTCTTGCTAGAGGCAAAGACATGAAATAAAAATCTAATCAACGGTGAACATTTACACGTGTACATTCACACTTCCACAGCAGCAAGTGAGAAGTCTCACATATGCTGTGCTCTGTTTGTAAGCGCATATGTGTGAAGTTTGAGATGCATAT
>RJVU01026577.1:1649272-1667653 GCA_003731715.1 Anabarilius grahami
AAAAAAAAAAAAATTCAAATATATTGTCTTTTGTGTTCCACAGAAAATAGAAATTCATACAGGTTTGGAACAACATAAGGGTTGTTGGGTGAACTATTCCCTTAAGATAATGATTCAACATTTATCAATGCATCCATTTTGTAAAGTGGACGCATTGATAAATGTAAGATCATTATAACAAATGTATTTATCAAAGAACCTATTAACAAGCAATAATGGCTACAAAAAAAATCTATTCTACCATATAAATCTGTTCAGCCCCCTTCTCTCCTCTAGGCTCACAGGTAGCAGGCACTGGCCTGTGAAATTCAATGTCACATAGAGCAGTGTTGCAGCGATGAAGGGAGTGATGTGGTGCATGAAAGCCGGGGGCTTTTTACTCACACTGAAACATCTTCATCATAGAGTGTCGCGGTGCATCTCATTTCAACATGCGTCTGTGCTTAAAATACCAACAGCTTAAATCCCCACCTGCTTAAGCACAAACCTGCTTCATATATCATCTGTATGATACAGACATTGGACCTTATGATGATGTTTTATTTGTGGTGCTGCGCAGATAAGCACATACTGATAGACAGATGATACTACAAAAATATAGCCAAGACACCTTTATTTATATAGCGCTTTTTACAATGCAGATTGTGTCAAAGCAGCTTTACAGTGATAACTGGCAAATGATTTTGGCTGCACAGCAGCTCTAGAAGAAAATGGTGTTATTTTCCAGCTTAAGTAAGCTCAGTATTGATTAATTCCTTTGTGAAAATCAATAGTTATTAATTTAGTTAATTTATCTATATATCAGCACTAGAGAAAACAGTGGTGTCATCGTCAAGCTCAGTTCAGTTCACATACAATGGTGTCAATGCAGGCAGATCAAAAACATTGCTGAATATCAAGTGTCCCCAACTAAGCAAGCCAAAATGTGACAGCGGCAAGGAACCCAAACTCTAACAGGTGACAAAAATGGAGAAAAAACCTTAGGAGAAACCAGGCTCAGTCGGGGGGCCAGTTCTCCTCTGGCCAACAACGAACAGTGCTTGATTATGATTCAGGCAGCGTTACAGGTCATAAGTCCGATTGGGATCGCAACAGTCAAAATATTTAATCCATATAGTAACACAGTTAGACACATTCACAAAAGTAAACAACATGTGTTTGCAAGTTGTGCATATTTGGCAAATTAGTCCAATGAATATTTCTCAGGAGAGGTTCAAATTTAATAGTGTCTATATAGAAACTGTCATTTATGGTGCCAATAAGTTGCTTTTTTTAATACTTTTATTCAGCAAGGATGCATTAAGTGATGGTACAAAAATATATTTATAATTTCTATTTAAAAAAAAAATGCTGTTCTTTTAAATACATTTTCTATTTATTTAAGATTCCTGAAAAAATTTATTACAGTGACAAGATGTGTCTTTGATCTAAACTGTCTAAACTGTCACAAAATGCATCTCATAAACCTGCACTCCAGTTATATCAGATCAGATGCACATGATTATCTTTTTCTTGAAATGTTCTGAACATGAATGAATATATAACTTTAGTTAACTGCATGATAATTTTCTTAGAATTGTGCATTTCTGCAATATGAACACTTTGACACAGTCACCTCTGACAACAGATTACTGACACTGAAGCCTGAAGTAAAATTCAGCTTTGCCATCACAGGAAGAAATTACATTTTAAACTAGTAAAGTTCGTCGGGACAAACTTTTATGTTGGTTTGACAAAGCCTTGTCTGAAAGTTTGACAGTTTTATAAGTTTTTTAGCCAGTTCTATCATGTTGCTAGCATGTTTTAGCTCATTGTTACCATTTTATTTAGTTGCTAGCATGACATTACATTTTGTTAACATGTTTCTAGAATGCTTCAGCATTTTTCTAGCATGATTTAACATGTTGCTAACTTGCTAACATGTTTTATCATTATTTTACATTTTGCTAGCATGATCCTAGCATGTTTTAGTATTTTTCTAGCATGTTTTAGCATGTTGCAAGCATAGATATGTATACGTAGATGCCACATTCGACTGCCCCAGACATGTCGGTGTTCCCGCCATCGTGTCGTCACTCACAGTTAGAATCAATGATGCCACAACATTGCGCAGCTTCTGGTTGTGAAACGGCCGAGATTTAATTTCCCCCAAAAATGGGATAACCTTTCACAAGTGAGAATGTTGTGTGTTTATATGTATTAACTCAATATTACAGGTTTTTACTATGGTACTTTTTAATATTTTTACTTTTACCATTGTAACTTTTTAATGCCGCATTAACTAACACCTTCATCTTGTTTTATTGTGTTAGTTTAGCAAAATCATCTGCTGAAGACTATTGTAGATATAGAATATTCATACATGCATCTAAATACGGTTGCAAACGCTCTGTCAACTTGCTCTTGAATGTTCACAGACCAGCTTTGACCGTTCCAATATGGTGGACGGCTTACATTTAGCGGCCTATAGAAACAGCCCCTAATGAGGTATCTATATATATCTATGGTTGCAGGCATGTTTTAGCATTTTGCTAGCACATTTTATCATATTGATAACATGTTTAGCACATTGCTAGCATGATCTTAGCATGTTTTAACATGTTGCTAGAATGTTTTAACACATTGCTAGCATGTTTTCACATGTTGCAAATACGTTTTAACACAAAAAGTCCAAATTGAAAGCCCATCACAAAGTCTTCAGTAGTACCTACTGTATAATCCATTATTTGACATCTCTTTCTGGTGTGGACATGAGATCGACATAGATATAGAGCAGAATTGATGAATACTGCACAGAGACAGAGCGTTTTTCTGCTCTGTCCACCACTGAACCCTACAATCTCTCTGTCTGAATGACACCCAATGACATTCCGTCTAGACTTTCTGAATTACCAGCAGCAAAGTCTCTTCTCTATCTATTCATTTGAGTCAAACCAAAGAGTTACCTCCCTTTTACAGTAATAAAATGTATGACAAGACAATGTGTACAGACACAAATATTACAGGCAGAACGCTGAGACTACTAGGCCATGAGAACAGAAAGTAAAAATTGTACTTTGAATTCCTTAGAAGTCAACAACAAAAGAGAGTTTAATAATATAATATTAATAATATCTCTAGAAATAGGAGCACACAAGGGATAAGCACATCACCACATGCTCTTCTAGCCTCTCTCTCTCTCTCTCTCTGTGGTTATCCATCAGTGTAATCAATGTGACAGGCTCATTAGTGCTCTGACTCAACTATCATTCAGCAGCAGTCACTCAGAAGAAACATCTCCGAGTTCAAACTCCAATCACGAGTGATCTGTACCGAGCACAAAAATACATACACGTACACGCACATGAACCCAGACAAATCACAGCTCCACATCCACAACTACAATATGAGCTTCGGGTTTGGATGTTGTCAACAGGAATGTTTTGTCTCAGAGGGTGATTTTATTAAAACTAAGTCATTGCACTTTTTTGTCTTTCTGTTATATGAAGGTCACATTAAAAGTGCCAGGGTAAATTTAACTTTTCCTCTTTCTTTTTTTTTTCAAAATTGTAAATGCCCACAGGGCCAGATTATCAATCTTAAATAATATTTTTAAAGTATATTTCTAAACAAAGTGTGAAATCAAATCACATCAATATCTACTGTGTGATTAATTAAATTAATTTATACATCAACTGTGGCTTACTTTTCACTGTCATTTCCACCCCAAACAACATTTTTCCACTAATAGTCTTATCAAACTTTTGTGTACTTAGTCACTAAAGAGAAAAAAAGTGTCAGTGAGGAGCATGTTTGTGTGTCAGTGAAGGATATAGAATTCACATAAGCAGCATTAACAGATCAAGTAAGCCATTAACTGTTCTCAAGCAGGTCCTGTACATGAGACATAATATGCTTGGTCAATCTGATCAGCTGTCTGTAGCCTTAATCTCTAAAACATGCTGCGTGTGTCCTGGGAATACATATAATGAAATACACGCACTGTGAAGACTTGGATTCATCAAACTTCAAACATTGTGAATAGTATGTTAATAGTATGTTAAAAAGCATTGTGTTGGAATGACAGTGTTGCACTACTTTGATCAGAAAACTGTGCTACATGACAGATGACCAGTAAGGACACGTCTAACACAGAAATTGCACAATATTAGTGAAAGGTGCATGCTGGTACAATAAGAAAATATGTTCATGAAATGAAAATAATCATGCCATTCACATATATTCTATCTTAAGGTGTCAGTTTAATCATCAGAGGAAATTACCATTTCAATTTTTTTTTGTTTTTAAGGAAGGGGCAGGCCGGGGAAGAGAGGGAGAGAAATAAAGAAGATCAATGCAAAGCTTCAGTCCAGTGTTCATTTGAAGTGCTAATAGAACCGTTTGCAGCAGAGCACAGAAAAAGCAAAGAGCAATGCAGTAGATGACACAGACTTAATTTGCATATCCTCACACAACAGCCATCGCACAATTAAAAAAAAAAGAAGTGCAAATAGTGCAGGAGGTATCATGGAAATACTCCTAATACCTGCACCACCCTTTTTTCCATTTGAATGGAAACAAATATTGAAAACATTTCCTGTAACTGTTGTTAAATGATAGTTAGCTCTCGCAGCAGAGAGCAAATTAAATTAATAATTTACTAAAACATGCTGCTCAGACTGTGAACGGCTCAAACAGGCACTTGTTTTAGCAACATAATTAGCCACAGACTTCTAGAATGATTCATATTCTCTTCATATTCCTCAACATTTTCATCTGGGTATTACTATGTAATTACTTTGTAATTAGTGTCTTAAAATGAATGAGTATGGTTACGAAGCTCATCATTACATTCCTAGTGTGACTGAATGTGTCTTTTTTAGAGTGTGGAGGAGGTCTGTTCACTGCTGCTGCTGCAGTGTTTCATGTCCACAGGGACACTACGATCCAGCTTCACTCCGAAGTGCTTCGTTTGACTGATAAAAACACTCAAAATTATCATGCATTGCTGTATTAACAAATACGCTATTTTGGATAACAACTGGTGGAGGACGATACGAAGGGTGTTAGACCGGTGTGTCAAATGTAATAAATCTGGATAATGCCTTCTTTTTTTTTACCAAAATTAAAAATCCTTGCACTTACATATTTACATATTTAATATTATCTCCAAAGTTGCTGTATTTCTTATGAATGCTGTTTCAATTGTTGTTTTGAGCTAAATGCATCTCATATCTTTCCAAACACTGCCACCTAGTGATGATACCAACACTGTTGCAGTAACCAGCTCCAATATTAGAAACAGCTCGTATGCTTACTATGTGATATTGTTGTACTAACTGAATTAACTGATATTGACTGTAAAGAGAAAATCTATAAATTGAGTAATAACAGTGAAAACATTAGGTTTCCTTTTCAAAAGTCAGAGTTGCCAGATTTGTACAAATAGAAATCATTTTAAATAAGTGTAAATGACAAATAACCCTCCATTCTGCTAAATATCAAACAGTTGTACAACAGAAAACAGGCCATTTTGAAGACCTTTAAGAGCACATTAGCAAATACAGATGACCTCACAGCCAAAATACAAGCATATTTTGATATCATGAGGTCTTTAAAAGAAAAAACAAAGCATGTAATAATAATTATTTGCATATTAATACATGTCTTGTATACAGTATGTCTCAATGGATGTCAGGAATCCCCTCCACTCTGGCTGTTTGACTGACAGCTCCATTGAGTCATATACAGCATGCTGACAGCAGCCATTAAAACGTCCCGTGTCAGGTTATGTTTTACAAGGCTTAAACGGTAACTCAAGCAGAGGCCTGTGAAACAGTGGCAGTATGGATTGCTGTTTATGTGTGACTGAGAGCTGACATGATGGGGGGGTGTTTTGGCTCCACTTACTCTCATCCATCAAGTTCACACAAGCCAAACACTGAATCTGCTCTAGTGAGGCAAACGAAAGGAAGGTCGTTCCTTGTTATATCAGAGAACAATGCTTCTCCCCTTTAAGTGTCCTAATGCGTCTAGTCACAGTGCCAACAGAAGTTTCTGGCTTGCTGTTGGGTTGACTGCCTCAATATGGTGCAAATGAACACAATAAGAACAAGCAGGAGTGCATGTCTTACAGTGAAGTGAACTGAAACCTGTGCAATAAAATTATAAGCCTGTTTCAAGCCGACCATCGCCAAAACAGCTTTACAATACATGTCATCAATTCTTTCCACAAATAGGGCAAAACTCAAAATACCAGTCAGACACAAACCCCCTTTTTTTTCCTCCATCTTGTTGTTTCAACTAGAGAAAAATCTCTGTCCTAACACATACACAAGAAATTTTAAACTATATAATCATCTCTATAGACAACTTTTAGACTTCTTTAGACCGTATTGATATGGTCAATGACCACTAATCCAATGGGGCGCAATTAGGTGCATGTGCACAATGACAAATAAGCAGTGTTTTCAGTTAAGCGGACCCAGTGCCTTGTTTTCTGGGGGCCAACAGTCTAATTGGGCATGTCATATGGGGGGAAAAAAAACATCAAGTAGCCAAACACTTAGAAATCTGTCCACCTGATAGTAGTAGCCATTGTCCGTCTGGTATGGCTGTGCTCCAATGTTGGGGGTCCCAAGTGCAGTTTTCAGAATCTCCTCACAGCCTGAATCACAAAGAAAGAAACATTATAATAGTGAAAAAAATATATACTAAAATGTATTTGAAATACATTCATTTTGTGCTAAGTAAACTACAAATANAATAAAATTATTAGCCTGTTTCAAGCCGACCGTCGCCAATACAGCTTTACAATACATGTCATCAATTCTTTCCACAAATAGGGCAAAACTCAAAATACCAGTCAAACACAAACCCCCTTTTTTTCCTCCATCTTGTTGTTTCAACTAGAGAAAAATCTCTGTGCTAACACATACACAAGAACTTTTAAACTATATAATCATCTCTATAGACAACTTTTAGACTTCTAGTACTTTGGAGACCGTATTGATATGGTCAATGACCACTAATCCAATGGGGCGCAATTAGGTGCATGTGCACAATGACAAATAAGCAGTGTTTTCAGTTGAGCGGACCCAGTGCCTTGTTTTCTGGGGGCCAACAGTCTAATTGGGCATGTCATATGGGGGGAAAAAAAACATCAAGTAGCCAAACACTTAGAAATCTGTCCACCTGATAGTAGTAGCCATTGTCCGTCTGGTATGGCTGTGCTCCAATGTTGGGGGTCCCAAGTGCAGTTTTCAGAATCTCCTCACAGCCTGAATCACAAAGAAAGAAACATTATAATAGTGAAAAAAAATATATACTAAAATGTATTTGAAATACATTCATTTTGTGCTAAGTATACTACAAATACTTTTACATATTTATGTGCTAAATATAAAATAATAAATAATAAAAAAAAACTCTGCAATTGTACTTTTGGTATAATAAACTGCTAAATTGGAACAACTAATTTTGAACTTAATGCACTTTAATTGTGCGGAAGTATTGCTGAGGTCCAACTAAAGATATACTTGAGTATATTTGATTGTGCTAAAATTGAACTAGTTACACTTTAAATATCTTACATTTAAAGACTGATATTATACAGAGATCATACGATCCTTATTAATAGTGATAAAACACTTTTTAGGCATACTATTAAGAAATGTATTATTTATTTATGTATTTATTAGGCATAAATAAAGAAATAGTCCAAATAAAGTTTAATTATAAATTTATATCAGTAAGTCTTAAGTGATATGTCAATAAATATGTTAATGGATGTGAAGTAAACTTAGTATGAAATAAATGTATTTTAAATAGATTTTGGTATAGGTTTTTTTACTAGGGTAGTCCTGAGAAAACACGTCTCATTAAGCACAAATAAGTAAGAGATAATGTGCAGTCAGTTGGTCATTATCACAAAATAAATCCACTTTAAGGTGAAACTTAGGCAGCTGACTTGTTGCCTCGCTGCCCTATCAGGCAATGACTTTGCAGGCAACTTTGCACACAAAGGTACCTCACAAAACTGATTTCGGACAGACTTCTGAGGGAGCATAACAGTTTAATGATCTACAACAAAATAGCGCAAGCTTTTGGTGATAACTAAGCAAATATTTAATTACTACAATACTTATTTCTCACTAGAAACAACATCAAAAGTGGAAAATGTTGGTCAAAATGTGCATTTACACATAAACTGACCACCAACCGCACCTTTCGGATGCCATCTTTATTTTTTACCATAACTGTCACAGAATGGAACGCACAGGATTGTGAGATATTAAAGGCATCAAAGGATACATCCATGCTGCCTTCAAAAAACTTATCAGATGAAGGTATCTCAGGAGACAGGAAGTGAAGCTAACATTGGCAGTTACTCAGCAAATAAATAGAAATGATCTGTATATATTAGAAAAAATAGTCAATAAACCTATCAACAAGATGAACACTGCAACAATTAATCAATTTGATTTTCAAAAACAATCAATAAGTGAAACACAAGATGGCACCAGTAGCATTTGAATGCAAGTCTGTATGATACGAGAAACATGAAAGTAGCGGCACTTTTAGTTACCCAGATAAGCAGACTGACATACAGTGCACAGGGTTGCCAGGTCTGCACAACAAAACCTGCCCAACTGCTTATTAAAACTAGCCCAATCGCATTTTTTGTGGCACAAATCCATAATCTTTCTCTGCACTGATATGCTATACATTCCTGTAAGATCCACGTCATTTAAAGGCATAGTTCACCCAAATATGAAAATCATTTACTTACTGTCATTTCGTTCCAATCCGGTATGCATTTCTTTCTTTTTTTTTCTGCAGAATACGAAAGAAGATATTTTGAAGAATGTTGGTAACCAAACAGTTTCGGTTCCCATTGACTTGCATTGTATTTTCTGTGAATGGGATTAAAAACTGTTTGGTTACCAACATTTCCTCAAAATATCTTATTTTACATTCCATAAAAGAAATAATGTCATACAAGTTTGGATTGACATGAGGGTGAGTAAATCGTTTTTGATTGAACTATTACTTTAATTCTGAATGTGTTTTATGAAAGTACAAGATAAGGCTATTGATTAAGTTTGCATCACCATAACTACATTAATTTAGAAGGATTACCATGTATCTATTATATTTTTCATTAGAGAATGTGTGTTTCTCAGATGTACACTGACTAATTCAAGAAATGTGGCTTTATCACTTAGACACTGCGGCCATTGTGCTGTGTATAATTCAGCTTCTGTCACTTTAAATTTCAGATCCCTATTTGACGACATCTTGTGTCTTCTCTCAAACCAGGCTTGAATTATTAAACTATACACACTGTAAAATTTAGGCCTCCTTTGCTCCACTTACAAGAGCCAGAAAAAAATTTCAAAATACACATTTTGATAAAAACTGAAAGTTCAACATTAGATATTAGGTTGGAAATGGTATTTGTTCTCTTAAATATATGGCTATATTGTTGCTCACACACATAAACATACAAACCCATCTGCAGAAATACAACAGGCTAAGTAAAATGCAATGAATAAATAACGTACTGAGAGCTGCAGCGTAGGACAGCCCAGACCTCGACTCCATTTATAGTCACATAGCATGAAGTGCAATGAAGTCTTGGTGCTCTGTGTGACATCTCAAGTGGGCCACAGCTCGACTTGGCTTCGGGAATGTCCCAAATGGGAACATGTTGTGGGCAATACATAAATATATAAAGCTGTACACAATAGGCTGTGTTAGCAGATGCCAAAGACAGACCAATACTGAAACAACCCTACATCTTTTAAGTACACCATACAGCAAAGTTTCCTAAGGGACCTCAAAAGGACAAACATAGGCTTTGGCTTTGTAGACTTGGTGTGCGTGCTGGGGATCAGGGGGGGGATTCATTAGGGAAAGAGTGAGTGGGAAGACCACTGTGGCTCATTAAACACTCTGGGACAAAGTCTTTGGGCCTGGAGCCCATTTGGCCTGCTTACTTCTCCCTCTTCAGCCGCTTCCATAGAGCGCTGGCACAGAGACGTCGTACCCAGGTCCCCGTGCCTGCTGGTGTCCTGCCTATTCAGCTGGCAGATCTGGGCTTCATAAGTCTGCCAAGCAGCGCGAGTGTCCCAGGCTGACAAACGTAACCCTGTTTACTGTGCTCTTAATGACAGTGAAACAGGGAAGAGTGAGTGTGCCCATCTAGACAAGACAATAAGTGTCCTAAAACAGCTATAAATAATGTGAAATTAGATTGCTGAACCATGATTACACAGTAACTGTGTCTGTGAAACCCTAAAAAATATCCCATAGTGAGGCTTGACACTATAATCAGGAATAACATCCCCCCACCTTTTAACTGAGAAGCACAACCCACGCTAACAAGTGAATTACTATGCTGTCATTATATGGGAAAATATTTCAATCTGATAAACTTTAATTAAAGGCACACCCAGGGATACTCGTAAATTTGTAGTTCAAATGTGGTTATTTTCAATTAGGCAGATCAAGAGTGTTCAACGTTGAAGCAGAGATCTCTAATCAGATTGTGCTCACTCAGGCTATTCATTATCCCTTACAATTCTAGACATAGAAGTGAATGTAGAAAGCTAAAAAGACAGAGCTGATGTGCACCTTTATCGATCTTTGGATTCTTCAGATGAATTGTTCAATAAAATGAAGTGATAATAACTGTACTTGTCTGGAGATAAGAATTGCATTTATTTCTATAACGATGCACCACTTGGTCTTTTTAAGTCAGGGTGAAACACGGGCAGTCTCTGCCTAAAGGAACACAGTGACTAGCACTCAGTCTTCATCTCTGGAGACCGTTTGAGTTTGGCATACTTCGTGCTGAACTTTACACTTTATAATGGCAGTGAACGGAGGGCATGTTTTGAAGCCCCCTAAAAATGCACGTTTCCACCATAAATATAATCCATACGGCTCCAGTGGGTTAATAAAGGCCTTCTGAAGTGAGGCGATGGGTTTTTGTAAGAAAAATATCCATATTTAAAACTTTATAAACTAAAATAACTAGCTTCCACCAGAGGACCGTACGCATACTGTGCAAGTCAACTTGCACCAAATGAGTAACCCATGACACAGGATGTAGGAGTATCGAAAGCTTAGACGCCTCTTGCGGTTTAGGGCTGTGCAACAAAATCAAGCTCCTTTTCTCTTATATCAAAATCCTCCAACATTTTTCTTTAAAATTTCTTGTTTTAGATTTCTAATTTGTGACCAGCGTTTTGTTTTGCTCTATCCTCTGCGCTTCCACGTTCGTCACTGCGTCATGCAAACTAGTTTATTATACTTAATAAATTTTTAAATATGGATATTTTTCTTACAATAACCCATCGCTTTGCTTCAGAAGGCCTCTATTAACCCACTGGAGCCGTATGGATTATTATTTATAATGGATGGATGCATTTTTGGGGGGCTTCAAAACAAGCCCCACGTTCACTATTATTATAAAGCTTGGAAGAGGCAGGATATTTTTAAATATATATCCGATTGTGTTCGTCTGAAAGAAGATAGTCATAAACACCTAGGATGGCTTGAGGGTGAGTAAATCATGGGGTAATTTTCATTTTTGGGTGAACTATCCCTTTAACAGCTGCGTGTGACAAAACATAAGAGATGTGCTCTTTATTTGATGTAAGAACATTTAGGGCTGAAAGAAAGCTAAAGTATGTATAAAAATAATTTTCATAATCAGTATTTTTGTCTTGTTTTCCAATAAAAATATCTTTAAAATAAGATACATTTACTTGAGAAAAGAAAACTATTACATTATTTAATTTCTATTGCATTATTTATTGGGGTAAAGCAGGGATTCCAAAACTATTTTGATTGCTGAACCCCGTTTACCCAAAATATTAGATTTTAAGTTAATATTTCAATAATTTAACAACACATTTGCAAATTCATGTTTCTCTGAAGTTGGTTAATGGTCTCATAACATACAGGTAAACAAGTAAATTATATTTATTTGTGTTATATTTATTTTGACTGATGTTTGACAGTATTTTGTTTTGTATTTAAAAAGTCCCCCTGTGCTGAAAATCAAGTTTTTAATGTTATTTATACAGTACAGTCCAAAAGTTTGGAACCACTAAGATTTTTAATGTTTTTAAAAGAAGTTTCGTCTGCTCACCAAGGCTACATTTATTTAATTAAAAATACAGTAAAAACAGTAATATTGTGAAATATTATTACAATTTAAAATAACTGTTTTCTATTTGAATATATTTGACAAAGTAATTTATTCCTGTGATGCAAAGCTGAATTTTCAGCATCATTACTCCAGTCTTCAGTGTCACATGATCCTTCAGAAATCATTCTAATATGCTGATCTGCTGCTCAAGAAACATTTAATGTGTACAATTGTACAAAATATTTGTGTACAATATTTTTTTTCAGGATTATTTGATGAATAGAAAGTTCAAAAGAACAGTGTTTATCTGAAATCTAATCTTTTGTAACATTATAAATGTCTTTACTGCCACTTTTGATTGATTTAATGCATCCTTGCTGAATAAAAGTATTCATTTCTTTAATTTCTTTTCAAAAAAATAAAAATAAAAATTCTTACTGACCCCAAACTTTTGAACGGTAGTGTATAATGCTACAGAAGCTTTGTATTTCAGATAAATGCTGTTCTTTTGAACTTTCTATTCATCAAGGAATCCTGAAAAAAAAAGTACACAACTGTTTTCAACATTGAAAATAATCATAAATGTTTCTTGAGCAGCAAATCAGCATATTAGAATGATTTCTGAAGGATCATGTGACACTGAAGACTGGAGTAATGATGCTGAAAATTCAGCTTTGCATCACAGGAATAAATTACTTTGTCAAATATATTTAAATAGTACGTTTATTTTAAATTGTAATAATATTTCACAATATTACTGTTTTTACTGTATTTTTAATTAAATAAATGCAGCCTTGGTGAGCAGACGAAACTTCTTTTAAAAACATAAAAAATCTTAGTGGTTCCAAACTTTTGGACTGTACTGTATGTCTATATGGTGTTTTTAATATGCTTTAAGACAAGCCATGTGTAAATTCGTAAGTCAACACCATTGCTGAGTATTTTCTGTTTAAAACTGCAGTAAATCAAAGAGAGTTTCAAAATAGCAGTTTGAAATCACTGTGTCTACCTTGCAACCAATCACGTCAACAATGTGGCAGGCTTTAGCATATCATTACAATGACTGCTTTGAAGCAAGGGAGTCTTAAGAGAGGGTTATCCTGTATATTTTTCTGTTGATATGAAAAACCGGGTAGATTTAGCAATATGGCGGGTGTTTGATCTATCTTACAATGTTATGATGAACTATATGCCTTTCTCCACTGACATTCTGAGTTGTTCAAAGCGTTTCTAAGACAGCTGTCTGACTCTGAATGTGAACATGGTTTGTGTAACATTAGCAACACATTATTAGCTGTTTGATAATGTAGTCAAACAAAAGGCTATCTATATTAATTACCGTTATGAGTCCCACGTTGTAAAAAGCGATACCACTGTGCAGCGTTTACCTCAGTAAGTTGACCGAGTGGATCTCTGAGCTGGTGTGAGTGAGTGGAGGCAGGGCTAATTATCATATTCATAGATTCACTTATAAATGGATAAATGAGGCAAGGGTGTAGAGTTACATTCAAGCTATTTTAAGGCATGAACGCATTTTTTTCACAGGAAAAAACATTCAAATATGTCATTTTGCTGATCAAAGATAAGTTTTAAGGGATAAAATTATTTACTACAAGTGGACTTTAAATTATATTTTATTTGTTTTTATCTATTTATTTTAATGTTACATTCTTATGATTTAATTAATTAATAACTTTTCATCATCAAACGAACCCTCAACAGTTCCCTCATGAACCCTAGGGTAAGGTAATGACAATAAAATTAGTTCTCGACTCGCTCTTAAAAAAAATAAATAAAGTGTTCTCATTTTACAGTTTATCTTCTCAATTAAATGTATCTAGTTTTGAGCATGTTTAGATATTCTTACTGGAAAACGAGAATTATTTTTGCAGTGTAGCTCTTTATTTCATCATTTGATGATGAAACCCTTTGATCTAATGAGAAGAGATTCATCAATGTGGGCATGGGCATGAAATACTGCTCGAGGGGAACATCCTCTTACCTTTGATTGCAAACACTCCATGACAGAAATCTTTGAAGTTAATTCTACCATGAGCATTGGGATCCAGATACTTGGCAAACTTCTTCACCTGAAAAAAAAAAAGGACAGTCATAAGAACAGTAACCACAAAGTCACCTTAATGAGGAGGGCGATCACATGTACAGGATGGTACCTTACTATAAATAAATAAGAGGATGTGTGTATTATCAGTGGTCAGCTTCACCTCCCACAGATGATGCTGCGAACAGCTGCTGTCAGGATGTGTCGTCTCTCACAGTCAGCAAGTCTTTGTGATGGACAGCTGTCCAAGAGAAATAGACTGATCCTGACATTCTGCTGACACGCGACACGACTCGCTTACTCAACTCATAGACAATTTGCATTCAAACACACTGGTCAAGCGTAGCTGTATCTTTTAAACCATGTTTTTCTGATAACAGTGAATACTGTAATGCTCAGCGGCTGCTTTTTCATGGCTTAGAAGACTTAATGGAGTGATCGGTTATGTTTAAGTCTCAAATGTTCTCTAAAAAATGCTGGGTTAAAAAAAACCCAAGCTGGGTAAAATATGGACAAACCCAGCAGGTTGGGTTAAAAGGCACCTATTATGCCCTCTTTCACATGATGTAATATAAGTCTCTGGTCTGGTCAAGTTTCAGCTTAAAATACCCCACAAATTTGCCCCTATTTGGGGGTGAGCAAAAACACGCCTTTTACTATATTACTATATTGCTGGCTAAAAAAATAAATCCAAAATTGGTTGAAAAAAATGGCTGGGTGAAAACAACCCAATCCCTGGTTCTGTCCATATTTAACCCAGCAGTTTTTAGAGTGTGTCTAACATTCCCTAAAGATAACGAACAGACCATTGTTAATACAGTCTGTTTAAAGCTATCAAATGAATGTGAAACGCATAGCTCAGATAATTTTGTCTTGGAAGAGTTTGATAAGAAATGTTCATAGTGATATGAGATTACTAGTTCTTTTTTCTCTTGCAAACATCTTCAACCTCACATTCATAAGAAAATGAGAAATTAAGGTTTGTTTGTTTATAGTTCAACACCATGCCAGCTACCTTGGTTGTATTCATGTCGAGGGAGATATTAATGAGATCTCATTAGTAATCTTTCATTCCTATGGGATAGTTGCCTTTAAGGGCTGCCAGACTTGTTCAAGTTTATGAGAAAACATTCCATGGTAACACAGAAATCATCATAACTGTGACTCACACCTCACGCACAGCTCCTTGACAATGTCACTCCTTTCTAAATATATTCACCTCCAAGAGGAGCTGAAGTGTTCTTGACAACCTCTCAGTCTTGCAGCTCTCTTCTTAAAACCTCATTCACCACGCTGCCACGGATATAGAGGTGTTTAGTGCAATAGCTCTAACAGAGAGCTGAAAGACATGCAGCAGCCATGAAATCAGGTGATGTGATGCATCTGTGTGATGGAGCATTCACACAGAGGAGCACACATGGGCTAAATAAATCACTTGGCCCAAATTTCTCCACTACTTCAGCTCAGGCAGAGAGAGAAAGTAATTCAGAGAGACCTACAGAAGAATGCAATTCACATGTACACTACCATTCAATAGTTTGTTTTTGTAGTAAATTAGCTCAAAAGGGAAATATTGATAATTATTCATAACTTGTTATGATTAATTATGAATATCTGGATCAGTTCATTGGATTAACTTGATGTAGCTACATTAACATTACAATCAATTAATCCGTTCGTCCTGTGAACACTCAGTATTGATTATTAATTCTAAGAAAAGGACATTTTTCACAGCCACAGAAAAATTATTCTTTCTTAGCATTTACAGCACTTAGAGCTTGTAACAAGATCGATCATTTAAGTGACATTTATTTTCAGGCAGGGAATCAGAACCAAATATGTATTGTGCACAAGTTTTATTAACTAAATCACGAACACAACTAATCTAACAAACACAATCACACATACACAGTAAAATGAAAAGTTACAGAATGAAGCCGGAAATGGAAACAGGCAATGAAGCTATTAAAAGAGTCATTAAACCGTGAAAAGAACCATCAGCTTATTATTTTTAAATCACCTCATTAAATGTACGATACTTGCATGGCCGTTGCAGTGGAAGCAGTTTGTGCAGTTCCTAAAGAAGGATTGTGATGGTTCCGTGAGTTTCAATCGTTTTCTTCTGCGTCGAATGAAGAAGTTGAACCCAAAGAGGTCACCCAAAAATAAAAATGCTCTCATCACTCACCCTCATGTTGTTGCAAAGCCATAAGATGTTCTGTTCATCTTCGAAACACAAATAAAGATATTTTTTAAACATATTTTTTCTGTCCCTCCATCGAACGTCCATTACATCAGAACATTCACGCATAAAATTCTTCATAAAGACACCCATATGAATTGAACAGTGTAATCCAAGTCTTCTAAAGAAACACGATCGCTTTATACAGTATGATGAAGATTTAATTTACACTTTTATTCACATATAAGGACTTGGATTACATTTATGATGCTTTTATGAATTTTTTGAAGCGTGAAGGTTTTAGGGGATTAAGAGGGAAATGACAGAAATCCCTCAGATTTCATTAAAAATCATTTGATTAAAAATCAAAATCATCTTTATTTGTGTTTCGAAGATGAATTTCAATTTTGGGTGAACCAACCCTTTAAAGATGTTGGAGCAGTTGCGTTCAGTTTACATTACTAAAACTGGCTCCATCAGCAAAAATAAAAAATTCACACCACGTCCAGAATAGCTCCAGGCTCATTACCAACTCTTTGTTTCTTTGAACTCACTGAGCGCATCAAAACAACAATCTTTCATCAAACTTCATCCTTACAGTCAGCATACGTGATGAGTAAAGCACCATTTTTGTTTTCAATTCTGCATTTCATACAACATCTATGAACGATTAAATTAAAGCTCAGTCAGATGTCGTTGACCCTCACATCTTGTCACAGTGTGTTCTATCAGGGTCCCTGTGAAGTAGTGCTGTTGTTAATGAGCATTGTGTCAAGGACTCAATGTTAGCAAGCGCTCTTCAAGGCCAGCACAGCGCAGCCCGTGGGAGGGGAAGGAGAGCAGAGGCACACATGTTCACCACACGTTCTGCACTGAAACATCCTCGTGCTCTTCATGCATACCAATCACTGCAACCTCATACAGTATCAGGAAACGGACTGGAGGAGGAGATGGAGAAGGGGAGGGGAGAGACAAGAGGGAGGAATAAGGAATGAAGGTGAAGACTAGATGGAGGATTAAGAAAAAGGTGACCTGAAAGAGCCTTCAAAGAAAAAGGGTATGAGATAATAGGAAACGAAAATGGAAGAAGGGATGCATATAAGGTGATAACAATTTAAATGGTTTAAGAATGAATATAAATAATGAATTAAAGAAAAGAAATGGAGGATCGATTGGTGAAAAGACCAGCCAGGACTTCCAGAGATGGTCATTACAAACATTCAAGCTGCTATCATGACTGTTCCTCACAACTGTGACTCAAAATCTGTGACTTGCGCCATGTAGAGAGACCAGTCATTTGTGACTGTACCTCACACTCACACTCACGCTGTTATATCACTTCCTTCTGCACAAAGCACCCAACTGTATCACTGCAAATGGTACAACATGGCACAAAAACATTTGCTTCTGACTAATGACAACAAGCACTACTTTATAGCCATTTTCTTCGCTGCGCTTATTACAGGATTATTTTTTCATATTCAGTTGTATTCTGCTATAATAGTATCCATTTAAATAGAGAAAGGGAAAAATAACCATAACAAAAATGAAAAGTAAGAGTAATATGTAACAAAAAAAAATTACAAAAACATAAAACGTAACATTATTTTGGTGGTTCCTTTTGAACATTCTGTTGACTATTCTGTACCATCTGCGACAGCTGAGGAAATTCAGGGTCTCACCAGCAATCCTGAAAACTTTCTATTCAGGAACCATAGAAAGTGTATTGACTCAGTGTATTTCAGTGTGGTATGGGAACAGCTCCAGTCAAGACTGCAAAGCCCTGCAGAGAGTTGTGCGCTTAGCTGAGCGCATCTCAGGGTCTGCTCTTCCCTCTCTGCAGGACATCTACCTCAAACGCTGCAAAAGCAGAGCTGTTAAAATCATCAAGGACTCCATCCACCCCAGTAATCATCTTTTCACTCTGCTGCCATCTGGTAAGCGCTTCCGTAGTCTGATGGCAAAAACCGAGAGACTTAGGAGGAGTTTCTTTCC
>RJVU01026577.1:1668012-1692949 GCA_003731715.1 Anabarilius grahami
CTCCCTTTTCACTCATAGAAAACCATTAGACCCCTAAAGCGTGCTGTGGGTTTTGTGGGGGGTAATTGAGAATGAATGGGGGAAAGTCACGTGAGAGGAAGCTCCATCGCGCTATGGTTGGATGTAATTGGTTATGATTGGATATGACTGGTTTGTGCGATAAATCCCACCTCTTGTTGACGTGCACGTTATGTAATGCACATGAATTTACATTTGATTCATAAAAAATAAAAAAATGTAAAAGTAAAAGCAAAAGTGACGAAAGTATAATAATATTTCAAAAATATAACATTTACACTACCGTTCAAAAATTTGGGGTCATTAAAAGTTTTATTTAAAGAAATTAATACTTTTATTCCCTAAGAACACATTCAATTGATAAAAATTGACAGTAAAGATTAATATTTCAAATAAATGCTGTTCTTTTGAACTTTCTGTTCACCAAAGAATTTTGAATAAAATGTATCAATTTTCCACAAAAATATTAAGCAGCACAACTGTTTTTTACAGAGCCCCGCACATGACATGCAAGAAAACAAATGTAATCGTGCGCACAAATTACTATTTCGTTCCCTCGATTACTAAAAGGAGCGCACAATTTACTATTTCGTTCCCTCGTTCTATCGTGGGAACGAAATAGTAAATCGTCCGCATGATTTAGCCTACTATTTTTTTCCTGCACGTCATGTCCGGGGCTCCGTAGTTTTTAACGTTGATAATATATATTTTTTTTTCTTGAGGAGCAAATCATCATATTGGAATGATTTCTGAAGGATCATGTGACACTAAAAACACTGGAGTAATGATGCCAAAAAATCAGCTTTGACATCACAGGAATAAATAACACTGTAAAATATATTAAAATAGAAAACATTCATTTTATTGTAATTGTATTATTTCACAATATTACTGTTTTACTGTATTTTAAATTAAATAAATGCAGCCTAGTAAGCAAAATAGACTTGTCAAAAACATAATAATAATATAAAAAATCTTATCATACTTTTGAATGCTATATTGTGAATAAATAACAAAATGGCAAAATGAAAGCCCATCACTGAATCTTTAGTACCTATAATCCATCATCATTATCATCATCATAATCATCATCATCATATTATTATTATTATATCTCTGATGTACACTATTTTGGTGTGGAATCTTACAACCCCTAAACAGTATTGTACTTAAATAAAAGCAAAAAAACAACAACAAAAAAACACTGTACAAAAACACCATTAAAATCATATACATAACATAGAAAACGCAACATATTTGCAACCTTTTTTGGAGATTAACATCTGAGATAATGTAATTTACATAATTCCACATTATAATTTACATCTCATTCAGAGGTGATTACATAACAGCCAAACATTGCGAGTTTGTCCTTTGCAGCAGTAATGATTTGTATTTTGGTTTGACTCTGTAATGAAGGTTTAGAATGACGACTCTTACTGTGTCCTTCTGCTTTGTGCCACTATCAATCAGATAAAATCAACCCATTTGTCACCACTGCTGATTCCTGCATACTGCTCACAGTGTTCAGCAAGCAAAACAGTCGAACGACCTAATGTGTTGCAAAAATATACTGTGATGACTCTTGGAGCTGGCATAGGGTAATTTCTGAAATCACATTAGAAGATCTGTGCGCTTAATGATTACATTAATAATCCAAAATGACTGGGATAGGAGAGCCTAAAAATACAGCAAATCATTACAAAACCACAAATAATAAAACTGAATCTCTAAAAACACCTCCAGATAATGCTGAATGTAAGCATGTTTGATATTATGAACCTGTGGTCAAACTAGCAGTGCACAACATCAAGATTTCCTGGAAAAGATTTAAGCAAATCGAGGCAGGTTGCTCAAACCGTCTTCATTACTGCCGTCCACTGGGACCACAGAGACTCATTTTAAATGTCAAAGAGCCTTGAGGCACCACAATTCATTATGGATTAAATTGAATGTGTAAAGGAAGCCAATTAAACATCTTAATCAGCTGAATAAAAAAGCAATTGACCATCAAGGATAGCTGCACATGGTTGAGCAGCACACAGAGCAGAAAAAATGACTATAATTTGTGTCATGTAAAGAAAATAAATACTTCTGCTATGGTCAACCAAGAGCACCAGAATTCAAACTACAATCTCAAGATGCCCCCCGATAAATCCAGCCATCTTTTGTGAAGTTTACATAACCTACAGATCCAAAACAACCTGCATGTCCTTATCTTAAACACCACCCTGCATTTACTGACAGGAAAGGCCTTTTCAGTATCCTCAGAGTGTTAAATATGATTGCCATGGTGACGGTAAAGGAAATTAGTGTTTTTTATAGCTGTTATTTCTGCTATGAGAAAGCATATTCAGGCTCCAGCTACTCCCGTGTAAGGTCTAATTCATTTAAAACAAAGCACGATGAGTGACTAAACAGACAAACACAGTGTGGCAGAATAATAGACGTCTCTGTAAATAATAAAAAAGATAATGAGGATTAGCCAAAGCACCTGTGATTCCCATTATGTTGTTTGTTTTGGTCACGCTCTAAATGCAGGCACTTCTCCAGAGCAGATAAGCTGAACTGACAGATCAACTAAACTAAAAACAATGCCATGGTTTAAACAAATCCTTATGAAAGTCAGTCGGGTTGTCATTATGTTGCCAATTTAAATACTTCTACTTAATTTAATAATAAATCTACGTTAAATTCACTTGCTCTATTTTGTCAACAGAGTGCTACATAATGTCTTCTGAGTGACTGATTGTAAACAGCGATTTCGACCAAAATACACAAACTCAGCTCAACTGATGTTCAGCAGCAGCAGCAAGACTCACACAGGGCAGTGGATATTGACTGGTCACTCCGAGGAGACGTGCCCTCCATTAGAAAGATTTCTAGACAAAAGCATTTATTGGCAGGTCTTCAAGAAGCACACATTGAACCACCGAAGCCAGAAATGCAAGGTCAAGATCTCCAGTTACTGCTCACTGCTTGAGACGAGAATTATTCGACAAACAACAGAACGCACATAACATCATGATCAACTTTAAAAATTAAATTAACGGTGATTTTGATTACCAAAACTAAAAAAAGGGTAGCTTAATATAAATAAGAATTTCAATACGTAGTTTTCAAAGTATAAGTTTACAATGTTTAAGCCAAGTATCACAATGTTTTCAGTACAACAAATGGGGAAAACCATCAGGTAATTTGTCTATTTTCTGACCAAATAATTACCCAACAGTAGATCATGTTAACTTTTACCAAACATAATATTTCTACATTATCGGACATGCTGGAATGGCATTCAGCAATGATACGAATCCTCCATGGCCTTGTTTACACAAGTGCATGATCTCATTTTGAAACATAACAGAACTGCATTGTTATATTTTCAATGAAATAATTCTCTAAAACTGAACGAATGAATGAATTTCACATTCATGTTAAAGAGATATATCATCCAGAACTGAAAATTCAGTCATCATTTATTCATCCTCATGTCATTACAAACTTGTAAGAATTTCTTTCTTCTGTGAAGCACAAAAGATATTTTGATGAATGTTGGTAACAGTTTCGGTTCCCTTTGCCTTCCTTTTTTGTCCATTCAATGGAAGTCAAGGGGAATGGAAATTCTTTTATTAACCAAAGTTATTTAAAAAACAAACATATTTTCTGTTTCAAAGAAGAAAGCCATACAGGTTTGAAACAACATAAGGAGGGTGACTATACTAAATGATGACAGATTTTCATTTTTGGTGAACTGTCCCTTTAATGACATCCTGGACAATAAGTCAACTATCCATTTAAATACATTTTGTCATTTTAACTGGTCTATTGTGGAATTAAAATTGTGATGTATTCCTGCTTCTGATAAATTTCCAAAAAAAAACAACATGAACTGTTGAATATGTAAGTGATGGCTGATGACATCACAGTTTATGAAGGAGAGTGAGGAGACAGTTGTCTTGGTTACTTGGCGGAAGTGCAATTATTAAACTGCCAGTAGCCAAATATAAAGCTATAACGCCATAAACGTCCGGCACCAATTACGCACAATAAGATACGTGAATAAGCCAACCTGTTTGCACAAAATTGGTGAAAGTGATTTACTGAAATATTCCCAGAGACTGTAAGGTACAAAAGTGAACAGCAGTATAAAATGACAAACATTCCTGAGTTAAGGAACTGAGCGAATGATTATGTTCTTACTTCATCTCCTTGGCCGAACTGTAGACCGAGGTCCACGAAGTGCTCAACCCGAATATATCCGTCTGCATCCTCGTCGCACACGTCGAACACTTCTTTGAGCTTTTTCAGGAATACCAGCAGCTGTTCTTGGTCGGGGAAGACATTGCCGTCCATCGTTATGATGATGCGCTGGTCAACGCGTTGTATTAGAGAGACAGGAATGCTGTGAGCGCGCTCGCCATCATCTCAGCTCGCGCGGAGCTCAGCCTCACTCAGCGCTCTGACATCAGCATCACTTCGGTCCGGCTGGAAGGAACCATCTGCGCCTGGGGAGGGGTACGGCTCGCGCGTACCTGCTCCTCCCGGAATGAGAGCTAGACTGAGTTTGACGTCACCTATGATGCGGATGTACTTAGCTCGCTTGGATTGGTTCACGCAGTTGACATGTATGTCGCCGAAACTCAAATTATTTGATTGAATCAACTTACATTGACATCATTTTGCGCTGTTCCCGATTCAAAGCAGTTTCAAAACTGATACAGAAGATTATCATAATCATCAATGTTCGTGTACTCTTATTCAGTGTCAGCACAGCTGAATGAATGTCAGTTCATAGACCAGAATATTATTCTATTTTATGTCTGATACAGGCCTATACTGTAATTATTACTCAACAGAACTGCTTTCTCATGGACCAGACAAGGGTTTTGTTCTGGAATAAGAAAACGTCAAAGAATCAATTTGTTGCATTATTTTTATACGACCACCTGAAAGGATTTTTTATTAAAATTATTTAAACTGTCTTTAATCTGTAAAACCCTATCCTGCCAAGGATGATCCTGAAAGAAAGCACAACTGCAACATATAGTAAAGTAAAACTCCATTCATTTTCTCCAGAGGCAAATTGTTTTTTAACATCAACTTATAAACCTTTAAAGACAGACCAGCTCTGAGGTTGTTGGTCGATGATATATCGTATGCTTAATTTGTAACCAATCAGAGCCGCGCCAAAAGAGCTTGCAGTCTGGGAAGGCCCACTCCTATGAAGTACTGAGAATGACGCAATCAAGATGGTCTCCCTATGCTTAAATATTTGTATATATACAAATATATATACAGCATAAATATATTTTTATATATAATAATACAATACATATATATGTGACCCTGGACCACAAAACCAGTCATAAGGGTAAATTTTTAGAAATTTAGATTTAAACATCATCTGAATAAATAAGCTTTCCACTGATGTATGGTTTGTTACGATAGGACAACATTTGGTCGAGATACAACTAATTGAAAATCTGGAATCTGAGGGTGCAAAAAAGTAAAAATATTGAGAAAATCGCCTTCAAAGTTGTTCAAATGAAGTCCTTAGCAACGCATATTACTTACAAAAATAATTTTTATATATATTAACGGTAGGACATTTACAAAATATCTTCATGGAACATGATCTTCACTTAATATCCTTAATGATTTTTGGCATAAAAGAAAAATTTATAATTTTGACCCATACAATGAATTGTTGGCTATTGCTACAAATATACCCGTGTGACTTATGACTGGTTTTGTGGTCCAGGGTCACACACACACTAATATATATATATATATATATATATACATCATACAAACATATACTGTTTATATACAGTATATGTGTGTGCAGAGTACTGAATGCAATTAACTTCCCTTCCTAAACAACAGCATCAAAGACTCAAAATTTCAGAAGTGTAAAATAGCTCACTTTGAAATCAGACACCTCTGGTGTGTAGTTCTTGGTCAGCTCTACTAGCAACTGAGCATAAATAATCATATATAATATCAGGATCGTTTAAAGATCCCTTCTATTATCATTCATCAAATCACATTATCTTAAAAGCAATTTTCTGACATACTGCAGGAGGAGCTGCCAGCAAGGGTAAAGCTGTGTAGTCTCGTTTGGGAGCAGGTTCTGCAATAAACAGAGCATTAACGCACTCTATTGTTGCTATAGTTACATATGCAATTTCCATGCCTATCCTTTGATAAGGTAAAAAGAAAGAAGAAGAAAAGTGCGCTTTAATCTGTTTTGTTGTTGGTTTGTGTGGTGACTTCACTTATCTTCTGTACTCATCATCTTGTTTACAAGTCCAAATAGTGATAGATGTTATTCACAGAAAGTGAACAAATAAGTAGAATTTTTTTTTAAAAAAGACACCGTCAATACTCCCATATAAAAAAAAAACCAAAGTATTTATTTAACTGACATTGAGAATAAAATAAAAAGTTAATACAATTTCATGGGAATGAGCTGTTTCCACAAAACAGCATTAAAATAAAAAAGGTTATTTGTAAAGGTCTGGCTCAGGCTGCATGTTTTCTCTGACCATCATCCGACATTTTCCACAATGAGCCGGGGCTCCAGAAGAGAATCCCAGCGCTCAGTCAGCTGCAGTAAAGACATCAAAGACAGGCTTGTTTTAGCCTACCACAGCATACGCACTTGTACAAAGAACTGCCCTTATTCACTTAAACAATTAGAAGGGATAATCAGAACGCAACAATTGTGTGGGATTGGGGGATGGGGTTACAATCCAAACTACAAAAGAGGGTTTAGAGCTTTGCCAAACAGCACTCACATTGGCACTGTCAAGACATACCCTGGATATGTTAAACATGGAGTATGCACTTTGTGCACTTTTTTTTTATTAATAAATTAAATGTATTATTCCTTTGGTCAAATGTGTTTCCCCAGCAATTGTAGTAACTATGATCCTAAATCTGAATTCACCATATGACATGAGTGTGAGAAATAATTAGTTTTGGTGATAATTAGTCACAAACACTCTTCAAGCGACAAACTTTTTTTTTTTTCGTATGACTACCACATATCTTACCGATATCTAAAACATCACCAACAAAGATGGTACCGGCAAAAAAGTTACAGTCCAAATACATTGTAATTACAAATGGTAAAAATAAATAAATTAATAAATTGTGGCTATAAAGTGGACTTGAAGAGATCAATACATGTAATACATATTCACCTAATAACGTAGTTCAAGTACACTTGCCTTTGTCAAAGCAAAATAAATGCAAAAGAAGTGCTGCACGGGGTGCGAGTTCAGTCTCGGTGCTCTTTGGATGCAAGGGATAATTCAACTTGTAAAATTAAGGATGGTCCAAGGCACTCGAATCATATAGAAATACTTATTTTAAAAGCCTTTATTTCATCTTGGCTAAATATTAAAACAGGTGACATGTACACAGTCTGCACACCTACGCGTTGCGGCTTATTTTGCCTTCGTCAGGGTGAGTAACAAACACATTGAGAGTTAATTTTGAGCAGCAATTAATTAGTCTAATGACAATCACCTGGTTGTGCTACACAGGACAAACAGAAGAGAGGAAGTTCGACAATTACGTATCAAAATGAATCAAACACAGTATAATCAATATAAATAAAATAAAAAAATAAAAACTCCACAAATCAATATTGTATATATTAAATGATATACATACTATAACTCTCAATGTGTTTGTTACTCACCCTGACGAAGGCTAAATAAGCCGCAATGCGTAGGTGTGCAGACTGTGTACATGTCACCTGTTTTAATATTTAGCAAAGATGAAATAAAGGCTTTTAAAAAATGTATTTCTATATGATTCGAGTGCCTTGGACCATCCTTAATTTTACACTTGCCTTTGTGTTTAGTAATACGCCTGATCAGTTCATATACACTTCCGATCCATAATAAAAGCTTTTTAATATATAGATAGATCTGTCCCTGAAATCTGAATGGTCAATTCAATGTTCCAGCCATACTAAAATCCACTTGATATGGGTGTTAACTTAAAGGATTAGTTCACCCAAAAATGCAAATTATCCCATTATTTACTCTCACTCAAGCCATCCTAGGTGTATATGACTTTCTTCTTTCTGCTGAACACAATCAGAGATACATTAAATAATATCCTGGCTCTTCCCAGCTTTGTAATGGCATTAAACAGTGCAAGAACTCGACTCTTGTGAACGCGTGTACAGCCGTCGCGAGAAGCCAGTGATTATAGTTCAAAGTTTTAAATATGGATATTTTCTTACAAAAACCCTCGCTTCACTTCAGAAGGCATTTATTAACCCCCTGGAGGCGTATGGATTACTTTTATGATAAATGGATGGATTTTTTGGAGATTCAAGAACTCTGGTACTATTTAATGCCATTACAAAGCTGGGAAGAGCCGGGATATTATGTAATATAACTTCAGTTGTGTTCGGCTGAAAGAAGAAAGTCATATACACCTAGGATGGCTTGAGGGTGAGTAAATTTCTGGGTGAATAGTTCCTTTAATGTAACATTTAAGAGAGCATTCAGTACCTGTGATCCGTGTGTGACAGCATACTCTACTATCTCTGATCCATCAGAGTTCTGATACACCAGGTCAAACTTGCCAGGTTCAGCTGGAACTAAAAGACACATAACAAAATAAATGATTGCTGCAGAAGGAAGAGTGCAATCTAGCATGTACTGTAGTAAAGCAGCTGCCAAGCTCCAGGTGTCAGATTTATATAACTGAAACAGTGGCAATAATAAAAAAATGTTGGTGATACCTTGCAGTTGAGAGAGCAGTTCAAGCTCCAGCACTTTTGTTTGAGGATTGAATGCAATAATCTTCCCTTCCTAAATAACAGCATCAAAGACTGTTTTTAATGTGCACACACAACACAGTTTACATTACAGAAGTGTAAAACGGCTTACTTTATAATCAGACACTTCTGGTGTGTAGTTTTCAGTCAGCTCCAAAAGCTATGAGACAGCAGACAACAATCAAAGAGCTTCAAAGTACATCTCCATGAGAAACTGATCACAGACAACTGACGTGATCACTGAAACTAGAAAGTATTATACTAGCAAATGAGCATAAATAATCATACATCATATTATTAGGATAATTTTAAAAATAATCCTCAAGTGTTTCTGTTATCATTCATCAAATCACATTACCTTAAAAGCAATTTTCTGACCCACTGCAGGAGGAGCTGCCAGCAAGGGTAAAGCTGTGTAGTCTCGTTTGGGAGCAGGTTCAGGTGGATTCTACAAAAACACACAACATGAACCGAATNAAATAATAATAATAATTTAAAATAAATAAACATAATAAACATATAAATATACATACCATTAATGCATTTATAACTTATTTATATAAAATAGATATTAACCGATACTAAATTTCTCCACCAATACCGATAGCCGATTATTCAGAGTGATATCTGTCGATAACGATAGTTTGGGGGTTCTGCCTTTTTATACCTTCTTTTCGGGCTGCACAATTACGGCAAAAATCCAAATTGTCGATTATATCCTTGAAATTGTAATTGCGATTATTAGTTACGATTATCACAATTTACATTGAATGGTGTTTTAAATAGCTTTATGCCATTGTTTGAAGCGACTGCATGCCATATTGTTATATCAAACCAGCTGAAAACACTTCCTGAAAAACTTTCATTGCTTTTCTATAGCATTAAACCTCAAATGTCAAATAGACATTGGTTTGGTTTTTTCTTTAAATGAAAAAAAAAAAGTAAAAATATGCATGGTATTATAAAGTTATACTAAAATTAAAATTAAAACAATGGGGAAAAACACCCCTTAAGATAACCTGTAGAAAGTAAAAAACATCTTAAGCACAGGATAATGTGAGTAGACTTTTTTTTTGGTAATTGCGCCTTTGAACGATTACATAATTGTGGCATCCGTAATTGTAATCACGATTAAAAATTTGATTAATTGTGCAGCCCTAAATTCTTTTAAATTAATGATAATTTCATTATAATTAATAATTAACCATTATATTTTTTTATTATTATATTTTGAAAGAAATGCAAATAAAATCTTTATTCTCTCTAATGCATCAACTTGTTTCAGAGTAACTGGTATCAATTATAAACAAACACATTACTCAAATTAATATTAACACACATTAACTAAATTCTGAAGATTAAATTAATATTTTTTAACTTTCTGAATGTTAATTAATTCATATAATTACTATCAATGTTGAACATCAAACTGGTTTCTTAGCATCTTCTTTACACAAAGCACAAATTTAGTGCATTTTCCTGTCCTCTTTTGATTGACAGGATATATCGGCCCTGACTATCGGCTGTTTTTAAACTATCGGCCAATAGCCAATAGTGTGAAAATTTGCTTTTAATCAGCCGATACAGATTATTGGCCGATATATCGGTGCATCTCTAATATAAAATAATATGAAAAACAAAGAACTATTATGTGAAAGTGTTGTCCAGGTCTGGACGTATGACACAAATAGTGAAAATTACACTTTATATTAATTGTGTTATATTAAGTGTTACTAAGAAAAATCTAGCTTTTAATGTAATAAATAAATAAATAAAACACTGATTAACATTAAATAATGAAATATGCATTATATAAAATTAAAGTGTTAGTTGACCCAAAAATTTAAATATTGTTATTAATTACTCACCCTCATGTCGTTCTACACCCGTAAGACCTTCATTCATCTTCGGAACACAAATCAAGATATTTTTGATGAAATCCGATGGCTCAGTGAGGCCTGCATAGCCAGCAATGACATTTCCTCGCTCAAGATCCATTAATGTACTAAAAACATATTTAAATCAGTTCATGTGAGTACAGTGGTTCAATATTAATATTATAAAGCAACGAGAATATTTTTGATGCGCCAAAAAAACTACTTATTTAGTGATGGCCGATTTCAAAACAGTGCTTCATGAAGCTTCGGAGCATAAATGAATCAGTGTGTCGGATCAGCTGTTCGGAGCACCAAAGTCACGTGATTTCAGCCGTTGGCAGTTTGACACGAGATCCGAATCATGATTCGATACGCTGATTTATTTATGCTCCAAAGCTTCCTGAAGCAGTGTTTTGAAATCGGTCATCACTATATAAGTCGTTATTTAGTTTTTTTGGCACACAAAAATATTCTTGTCGCTTTATAATATTAATATTGAACCACTGCACTCACATGAACTGATTTAAATATGTTTTTAGTATCTTTATGGATCTTGAGAGAGGAAATGTCATTGCTGTCTATAGAGGCCTCACTGAGCCATCGGATTTCAACTAAAATATCTTAATTTGTGTTCCGAAGATGAACGAAGGTCTTACAGGTGTGAAACGGCATGAGGGTGAGTAATAAATGACAGAATTTTCATTTTTGGGTGAACTAACCCTTTAAACTCTAATAGTTATAAATATCTTGAAAGATTTAAAATAAAATTCTATGGCCTGGTTTCACAGACAGGGCTTAGACTAAGCCAGCATAAGTTAAATTGGGACATTTAAGTAGCTTTAATAAACGTGCCTTTAAAAAATCATTACTGGTGTACATATGGAGACAAAACAATGGCACTGACATATTTTAAGACATGTCAGTGAAAGTTGCTTTCAGTTAAGAACATGCATTTTAGTCTGGGACTAACTTAAGCCTTTTCCATATATGATTTACCAATCTTTTCCACAGAGCCCTGGTGGAAAACCCTAGATTTTGTGGTTTAGTGAAGATTTTTTTTTTTTTAGCAGCCACATGCTTTAGTTACTCTGCGAAAATTGGGTATAACAGTAGCTTCTTCACATTCATCTCACCTGCAGAATAAAACTTTCATTAGTCAGAGAATCGTTCTGTTTCTGCCGCTCGCCGTTTTCGTAGCTGAAATGAAAGTCTTGTTTCCACGGTGTTCCCTTGGCCCGACCAAAACCTCCTCTCCCACTGCCTCGATTTGCACCTCGTCCTCTGCCTCTCTCCTGACCTCTTGTGTTTCCTCTGTCCCTGCCTGCTGCCTCACTAACACCGGGGCTCAAACCGGCAATTTTCAACCCCATTCCGTGTAGGTTTGGTTTTTTAATCACAAGCTCTATTTCACTGGCATCAGAGTCGGAGCTCTCTGCCTCGTCCCGGGGCTTTTTGGACACAGAAGACGAGACCGACTGAACTGAACTTTGAGTGGTCGAGGAAGGTTGACTTGCTGCTTGTGATTTCTTGGCTACAGATCTGACTTGGCTGGGTGATGACGATGAGGAGGAAGAGGAATCTGTGGAGCTCTCTCTACGTTGAGGTGTCTGTAGTGGAAGTTTTGAGTTTGTGCTGGATGGTTTAGGTGTAACAGGAAGTGGCTGTACAGGGATGCTGCTTTTGGATGCATTAACGTCACCCGAAGATGATGAATCTGACGATGCGCTTCCTTTCCGCGCAGCCACAGCGGGCTTTTTGGTTGCACCATTCTGCTTGGGTTTAGGTTTTGGTGGAGGGGCCTTTTTGAGAGATTCATCCTCACTGCTATCTGAAGAATCTGACGTCGGCTCGTGATTCTTCGTACGTGATGATTTCTCACCGGTGGCGACAGCAGAAGTGCTTTTTCTGTTGTTTTTTGTAGAGGAAGGGTTTGCAGTGTTCTTTTGAGGGGTGGCAGGTTTGTTGGCAGACTCTTTCACATCTTTTTTCCTCTTTTTTTTCTTCTTTTTGCCATCCTCTGCTGGTGCAGAGCCATCTTCATGCTTCTTCTTTTTACTTGGACCTTCACAGATCTGCGTCTCATCCTCTCTCACCCTTTTCTTGGTCTTTGAGATTTGTGCCTCAGAGTTCTGGTAAGCCTCAGCTCCATTAACATAAACAGTACTGGATACCTTTACCCTGTCAATGGGGAAGATGAATAAACGCTTATCAACATATAAAAGCTTAAAATGATATGTAACCCAGCACAAACGTCCACCATATTATTATTATACAATACCGTTCTTACCTTATACTGTCATTATCACGTACTATATGAATATTTTCTGTGGCAGGCAGGTAGCAATCCTCAATAAACAAGTCTAAAATAGTCTTACGGCTGTAGCCAAACTTTTCCTTTATAATGCTGGAGAGATCTGTGATAACCCGACATTTGTTCAAGTCCACCAGCAGCCAACACATCCGACACTCAGGTGTCGCGGGAGGAGGATAATCAAAGTACAATCTAACCCTAACAGAATTGAGACTGGAGGTGGCCATGCCTGAGCAGAATGAGGGCGATGGAAGCGCTCACTGTTTTAAACGAGGGCTTCAGTCACCCACTCTGCTGCCCTCTACAGGTGTGGAAGAGATCAGCGGCAGGTTCTTTCCCTGTTCGTCAGCTGACTGAAGTCATGTGATACTGTTCCTTTACATCACACTGCTCAGAGAGGTTTGGGTTTGAGTACTTATAGCCGGTGGGTCCGAACACAGTCAGACAGTCAAGCTGTGCCACTGTTTCAGAGAGCTGGAGATCAATAACAATGGCACGGTCGTGGATTGGCATGCTGGTCGTGCTGCTGTTTTCTGTGAGCTCTCATAAAGGTAAGTTATGCAATATTTATGTGCGGAATACACTTTTTTTTTAGGCGTTAACTTACTTGTGTCTTTTTAGGCACAGTTGCTTGTTTTGTATAGTTACTGGTCTTAGGAGGTGCAATTGCAGCATGAGAATACATACTGAAATATTTTGTAACTTTAGATACAAAGTGAAAGCGAAAGATGTTGTCCGTTGTTTCATTTGTATCCAATTAATCGACTCCGATTAAAGTCGTGAACCAAGTTTCATTTTAAAAAATAATACCGAACGATTTTCCTGAAATTTCCGTTAACGGTTGTTATTGACAGTTGTGTGGAAGAACGAATGACTCGAATGAGTCGGTTCTTTTTATCGAATCAAAAAACGCTTCAGTTGTGCAATATAATCGCTCGTTATTATATTCATAAAGTCAATTGGAATAAAATAATGTCTATGTTTGAACAATTTAAATTTTGATGAATGTGAACAATAAACAGTTAAAACGGATGGAAACTATCTAAAAGTAAAACTTAAAATAGGTATCATGCAGTGCAACTGGTTTAATACTGTATCTGCAATGTTTTTCTATAATTTTTTCTATTGTTTGTAATAATATATATGTTTTTAGCTTGGTTCTCAATTATAAATAAATAAATCAATAAATCCGACCGGTTACTGAATCGAATCCCGACTGTCGTCATGTGCGAGTCGAAATGAACCAAGAACTGTTACCGTTGTACTTATTGTATTTTGTTTTAAAAAAACGGAGAGAAGTAAGTTAATCACAATAGGAATTGCATTCTTTTTTCGTTCCGCCTCTAAATATTTCTTCCAAAAACTTACTAAAAGAATCTGAAACAGAATCGTTTAAAAGAATCAAAATCGGAATCGTTTAATTCTTTATCCCCGCTCCTGACTCCTCTCTTAAGAAAATCTCTGCTTCATGTACAGTGAGATAGTTGTGCGCAAACTCCAAGCTTGAATAATAAATAATGTGACTTTTGTTGTTCTTATCATCAAAAAACAGGTAGTTGTGTTCCAGTTCAAGCCAAAGAGTCGTGGGGATATGTGGATGTCCGTGATGGAGCTCATATGTTCTGGTGGTTGTACTACGCCAATAGCTCCAGTGCCAGTTATAAAGAACTACCTCTGGTTATGTGGCTGCAGGTTAGTCACTCCTCTGATCAGTCTTATATCTTCTCCATTTAGAGAATATCTCGCTGGAAGCGGTTTTGAATCTGAATTCGCATAGCTGTTACACTGTTTATCCACCCGGATTTCCTTCACATTTTCTGAAGTACGCCTAAGGTCGCTCTTGCTCCTGTTTATTTTAGGGAGGTCCTGGGGGATCTAGCTGTGGTTTTGGCAATTTTGAGGAAATTGGACCTCTTGATAGAGACCTGAAGCCGAGAGAAACCTCTTGGGTAGGTAAACTAATATATTGTCTTGACTCTCATATCTGCAATATTGATTGAGATGCTTTTTTGGGAAATATGGAATATGTATTAAGTTTTGTTTCAGCGTCTCTGTATAATTAACTTAATATAATCATTATGTCCTATTAAATACAAAACACTTATTGTGGAATCTGTGAATAATTTATTGTTCATCCAGAAATATTTGTGTCTACGCAGGTGAGTGCTGCCAGTGTGCTATTTGTGGATAACCCAGTGGGCACGGGATACAGTTACACAGACACCGAAGACGCCCTCACCAAGGACGTTGCGATGGTGGCATCAGACATGATGGTCCTCCTCAAGAGCTTTTTCTCTCTAAAGACAGAGTTTCAAGTAAGCAAAACAAAACATACCTACCAGATTGAATTTGACACACACTTCACATTCGTCACCGTATCTGGCTTTTCTCCCCAACAGAGCATTCCCTTCCATATATTTTCGGAGTCTTACGGAGGCAAAATGGCAGCGGCTATTTCCCTCGAGCTCACAAAGGTACTGAAATGTTTGTTTGTTCTAACTTTAGGCTTCATGACGTTCATGACATGATGTTTTAAGTCATACGCTCTGCTGATTTCATCTAAAAGAGGAAGAGCTTGAGTCAGATTAGTTCCTCAAAAGTAAATCTCTTTATAATACAAGTTTGTATTTACTCTTTAATCTGCATTAAATGTTAATTTTCTCTCTCTTTAGGCAGTTCAAGCTGGTTCAATCAAATGCAACTTTGCTGGGGTGGCTTTGGGAGACTCCTGGATCTCTCCTATCGGTTTGTAAAAAAGCTCATCAAGCTTCAGTCTGGTTGTGTGCAGCTGTATTTGTCCTTTTTATTGATTTAAAGTTATATCTCATAGTCATTATGCACATTCATCATGTATAGTCTCACATGACTGCATAAAACTGGTGATAAACCCAAACGAAAACTTGGCTAATGCCTCACAATACAGCCCTCAACACATCTGATTGTTTTTCCTGCAGATTCAGTCATGACATGGGGTCCTTATCTTTACAGCACAGTGAGTAATTCACCATATTCAACTCGCTCTGTCTCCTCTTCACAGAGATAACGCATGATTACATTAGCATGGTTAAAACATACTTCTACATCAATGATCTGACATATGCATACGAAACCATTCAAAAGTTTGGGGTCAGTAAGATTCTTTAAAAATGTTTCTGAAAGAAGTCTCTTATGCTCACCAAGGCTGCATTTATTTTATATTCAAACATGCGGTAAAATCAGTTGTAAATATTATTGCAATTTAAAATAAGTGTTTTATATTCAAACATATTATTTTAAAATCTAATTTATTCCTGTGATTTCAAAGCTGAATTTTGGCTGATTTGACCAACTAAAATGTTCCCTTACAACCATTCACTGTTCATAATTTGCTGTTTAAAGGGTATTTCACTGAAAAATGAAAATAATGTAATTTATTACTCACCCTCATGTCGTTCCACCACCGTAAGACCTTCGTTCATCTTCAGAACACAAATTAAGATATTTTTGATGAAATCTGATGGCTCAGTGAGGCCTCTATAGACAGCAATGTCACCGAACCTCTTGAGATCCAGAAAGGTACTCAAAACATTTAAATCAGTTCATGTGACTACAGTGGTTCTACCTTAATATTATAAAGCGACGAGAATACATTTTGTGCGTCAAAAAAAAACTAAATAATGACTTTTCAACAATATCTAGTGATGGGCGATTTCAAAACACTGCTTCATTAAGCTTCGGAGCTTTACGAATCAAATCAGTGATTCGGAGCGCCAAAGTCACATGATTTCAGCAGTTTAATAGGAGATCTGAATCACTGATTCGATTCGTAAAGCGTTTTTTTTTTTGCCGCACAAAAAATATTCTCGTCGCTTTTTAATATTAAGGTAGAACCACTGAACTCACATGAACTGTTATAAATATGTTTTTAGTACCTTTATGGATCTTGAGAGAGGAAGTACCATTGCTGTCTATAGAGGCCTCACTGAGCCATTGGATTTCATCAACAATATCTTAATTTGTGTTCTGAAGATGAACAAAGGTCTTACGGGTGTAGAACGACATGATGGTGAGTAATTAATTACATTATTTTCATTTTTGGGTGAACTAACACTTTAATGCTGCTTATGTGTGTCTGTACTGTGGTCTATAGTCTCTGCTGGATGACAATGGGCTGGATGAGGTGAATAAAGCAGCAAACGCAGTGCAGGAGGCAGTGAAACAGGGCCAGTACCAAAAAGCCACTGACTTGTGGTCCTACACAGAGAATGTGGTGGAGCAGGTGAGCTGAACATGCTCTACAGACCTTTCTGTAGCTTAGGAATAGGTTTAGGTAGAGGTCTTCTTAATTCATTGTTTAATTAAAGAAATAGGATTAATGAACATCATGTGATTTCATATTTTGTTTCAGAACACAAATGGTGTGAACTTCTACAACATCCTCACTCAAGAATCTGATGAGATGAAGACCAGTTCATATCAAGCTGCGGATGGATTTCTCGGTGAGAAACTCAACATGCACTGTTTTTCAAAATTTCTGTTTGTTACATAAATGTTTGAGGCATCATTTTGTCTTGTTTTTTACAGCCTCGCTCAAGCGTCGCCACATTCGCCCTTTGCACGGTCAGTCCCTTTCTGAGTTGATGAATGGGCCAATCAGACAGAAGCTTGGTGTCATACCAAAGAATGTCACATGGGGAGGTAATTATTCTTTTTATGATTTACAAAAGTACTTCTGTGTAAAAAGACAACAACAACTGATTCTAACAAGAGTAAGCACAACCTGTTTCTTCAGGTCAAGCTGAAGCTGTGTTTGTCAGCATGGCAGGAGATTTCATGAAGCCTGTGGTGAACATTGTGGATCAGCTTCTGGCTGCAGGTGTCAATGTCACCGTCTACAATGGCCAGCTGGATCTCATCGTGGACACAATGGGTGAGGACGTCTACCATTAGTAAACATTTCAGAATGGCAACTCTTGACCAACAGATTTTAGACTAGCGCTTGGACCATTTACACTTGGTAGTTGTGCATGTCAGCAAATATCCTCTTAGGACCGAGACACACCAAGCTAATAGTCGATGAGCGTCTGTCGGGCTAGTTTAGCGCCTCTAGTCAAGCTAACATCAGTGGCAGTTCGCCCAATTCAGCATGCTGAATTGGCATCAGGGCCGTCGGTGAGAAAGATCACTCTGATTGGATGTTCAGTTTAGCGAACGAAACGTGATGAAAGTGAGCAAAGAAGTCAAGACGGCACAGACAAGACTAATTTTACATCATCTTACCTGAGCATTCCAATACATAAATATTTTGTAACTAAAACAGTGATCAACAAGATTGATATTCAAAATGGTAAGAAAGCGCTGCTTTGTTTACAGTTTGTGTATCTGCAGTCCTAGTTTTGTTTCTCTTTTTGAGTGACTAGACAGCTATTTCCTTACACGCAGACGCAGAACACATATGCTAGTTTGCAGTTGGATGTAGTCTTTGCGCTGTGTTCAAGCGCAGCTTTTTGACGTGAGGCGACTACACAGTCAGCTTTCATCGCCCCTACTTCTTTGACGTCGCCTTGGTGTGTCACAGCCTTATTTGTCCTACACGAAAAATAAGGAGTCTACTGACAGTCCATGACAATCCTGTCCATGAAAGCCAAATATACTGTAAGGGGTCAAAGCCTTTTAATACCAGGTGTGATTGGTAACATATCACAGCAGAGCTCTTGTGATCCCAGGTGAAAAAAAAAGTAAATTTCTATAATATACTTAAAGTGCTCTATTTTCGTGCACTAATTTTGTACTTAATATACTAAAACTTCTTCTTTAGTACTACTAAAGATCATCTTAAGAACATCTAAGTGTACTCAACTGTGCTATTTTGAGACAGCATGAAATATGAACTAAAATGTGCTTCTAATATACTATCTCTGTATTTAGAAAATGTATTTAGATACTACTTATAGTACTAGACTTATTTGAACCCATAGTGTACTACAAGTAATACATATCTTAATATACTAAAAATTCTTCTTTAGTACTACTTAAGTACAAAATTAGTGCTTGAAAATAGAGCACTTTAAGTACATTATAGAAGTGTACTTTTTCTTCACCTGGGATCAGATCACCCTGGTGGGAATGGGATGTTAATAGAAGGTGTCTGTAAGTCAGTAGGATTTTTGTAATCCATTTTGCCCATCAGTTTGATATTTAGGAAGACCATTACGATTGGCTGTTGTCAGGATAGTGTTTCTGCACTGCAGCGATTCATTGATTTGTGTTTATTTATGAGCAGGTCAGGAGTTGTGGGTGAAACAGCTGAAATGGGATGGACTCCAATACTTCAACAAGATGAAATGGACGGCACTGGAAGACCCGCAAACTTTGAGCCAGACTGGAGCTTTCTATAAGACTTATAAGAACTTTGCCTTCTACTGGATCCTCAAAGCTGGACATATGGTACACATTTGTTGTTTTTTTTTGTGCTTACCAAAGTCATCTTAATGTTTATAAAATGTTATATTAAATTTTGTCATATTCAGTTAGTTTTAGCATGGCAATAACTGCAGAAGCTATAGTGGTTTTGCTTCATTTTTCTGAAAAGAAAATACATTTCTTAGTATTTATTTTTATTCTTGATGAGTGTATGTGAACATCTCTATCCATTACATCATCACAGATCCCATCTGACCAGGGGCCAATGGCTCTACGGATGTTGAAGATGGTGACTCAGCAGGAGTGATGGATCTTACTCAGATACAAACTGGCTTGTGAACCTCTTTTAGACAATCAACACTGTTATCTTACCAAAATCCGGACTTTTTTTGAAATGAAATGATTATGTAATCATTTTTCAATGCCCGTCTAAAATTTGTAAATTCGAATGTGTGCAAACAATAAAGTCGTAATTTTTTTACAGTTTGAATTCTGAAATCTACATGTTCTAAGAAAGAACTAACCATAAAGTTGTTTTTACATTCCCATTTATTTTTCAACACGAATACTAATGTATCTGCAAGTCTTTCAAGAAGAAAGGAAATTGGAATCATCTCCTTGCTTGATTTCACACAAATGCATAAACAAGGGAATTTCATGACTCTTGTTAAAATATTACAGTTTAAAAAAAAAAAGAAAAGCTACTTGATTAATTTTATGAGGTTTTCATGCCACTTATGAATAAATGTAAATATATGCACTTCTAGAGCTGTGCAAGGTCTAAAAGAACAGACCACTCTGGTCCTACTCACACACTAAAACAGCTTTTACCATAATGAATGATATAATTGAGCAAATCATATCTTACACATTTTCCTGCTCTTTCAATTAAAGTATTCAGAATACACAACTCAAGTCATTCATGAAATATAGATTTAGCACCAACTCATCTCACATTCTACTGCATATTGAATAGAAGAGAGATTTGTTTATACTATCAAAACAGCTTGTCAGTTATATAGTATTAAGGCATTGGGTCAACAGCGTTTCGTGTTCATGGGTTCCCTGAGGAACTGTAGCTGAGTGTGCGTCTGCCCCACCGGTCCTCAGGCACTCTGAATCCCTCTCTGCTCACAGGCTCCACCACCAGCTCTATGAGACCCGGAGCAGCAGGAACCTCCAGCTCCACCACACGGTACAGGGTGGAGTAAGACCTGCCAATCAGAGTCAGGGATCCAGAGCGAATCCGAGGGTCAGGACCACGGAGATGTCTCCAGTGTATCCGGAAATGGCGGACCTGCTGAGGGGGGTATTGCCAGCGTAAGGTGGCGTTCAAAAGTACCTTCATTGTGTGTTCATGTTCATTCGAAGCACCCGTCTGCCACACCACATCATTCACGCAGATGCCTTGAACAGACTGCAGGGGTGCATGAAGACTCTCTGCATCCAAAAACTGTTCAAAAAATTGAAACAGACAATTTAGCCACTACCAATATTATATGTACACTACCGTTCAGATGTTTGGGGTCAGTGAGATTGAAAGAAATTAATACTTTTATTCAGAAAGACTGCATTGATCAAAAGTGACAGTTAAGACTTTTATAATGTTACAAAAGATTTCTGAAGGATCATGTGACACTGAAGACTGGAGCAATGATGCTGAAAATTCAGCTTTGATCACAGGAATAAATTGCATTTTAAAATATATAAAAATATAAAAAAGTTATTTTAAATTGCAATAATTTTTCACTGTATTAGTGTTTTTACTGTATTTTTGGATTAAATAATGCAGCTTTGGTGAGTATAAGTGACTTATTTCATTAAGAAAAAAAAAAAACATTAAAAAAAAATTTGAACGGTAGTGTACAATATGTTCAGTCAAGATGTCACTCTGTAAGGCAACCCAGAAAGCAAACTCATGCTTTTAAAGCGATTTCTACATTCACATTTTATTTCTTAATATGTGTAAATTATTTTGTAGAAAAAAAACAGAACCGTATCAGACAAAATTAGAGATTTTTAAATTTCCTAAAATCAGATGGTACTGATTGTTAATTTCCCCATATTTTTACATTTGGATTACTTCTGCGGTCATATATAACACTCACTTACTGTAAAGTCAATCTTTAAAAACAGTAATAATTTAATAACACTGTTAAGAGTAATCTTTATTAAATCTCAAAATAAATATATTTTTTATACTTTTTAATTTAGTGAAATTCCCTTGTAGCATTTAAAACTGATTTTAGTTTATAGCATTTTGTTTTTAAACTATTTGACTATATAGACTATATTTTAAAATAATTAGCTTATAGGTATCAGACTGAATTCATTGTGAACCACAGACCTTATTTCACTCATAAAATAAAAACTGCTATTAGAAAAACCCACTAAAATATCTTGAAAGAGGTGTGTAACATGTTCTGTGCATGTTTTGTACATGTGTATCTCACCATAATCTCTCCAATCCTGCAGTTAAAGGAGACGTCTTCATCTCCTTCATCTCGGGAAAAACTGATACACACTTCTCGCAATGAGCATCCAATCATTTTCAACAGGAAACATCTATGCATGAAACCACATTCAGTTTTATTAGAGAAAGTGTTTCAGATGTTTATGACCAAAACTTTTTTTACTTTAAAGCTGCTCAGAAACCTATGGCACGCCGGCCAGTGGATGATCACAATGATGGTGATGTGCAAAGTATAACATTCACACATACATACTGTGAGGTTCAATAGTGTTGCCCTGGAAAATTTTAATTTAAACGTGAAAATAAACAAAATTTTAGGATTTTGAGAAATGTAAAAAAGTTGCATGAAAATGTTCAGGGAAAAATTGCTTGAGAAATATTTAAGATTCTGCATTATTTGTAGGACAGATATATATAATTGAGGGTTATATCTTGATTAACTGGGACAATAAAAAAAATGACAAAAAGGTTACCAAACCCTGCTTTAAAAGGTTAGTTCACCCAAAAATGAAATTTCTGTCATTAATTATTCACCTTCATGTCGTTCCACACCCGTAAGACCTTCATTCATCTTCAGAACACAAATTAAGATATTTTTGATAAAATCCGATGGCTCAGTGAGGCCTCCATTGACAGCAATGTCACCGAACCTCTCAATGCCCAGAAAGCTACTAAAGACATATTTAAAACAGTTCATGTGACTACAGTGGTTCAATCTTAATATAATTCGAAACAAAAGATGTGTTAAGCTTCGAAGAGTGTTTTGAAATCACCCATCACTAGACATTGTTGAAAAGTTGTTATTTTGTTCTTTTGGCGCACAAAAAGTATTCTCGTCGCGAAGATGAACGAAGCTCTTACGGGTGTAGAACGACATGAGGGTGAGTATTAAATTACATAATTTTCATTTTTGGGTGAACTAACCCTTTAAACAGTTGACTCTCACCTGGAAGCCCAGCCATCTGAAGTCCACCGGCCACAATTCTGAACAAACTGCTCAACCAACTGATTATCCTCTGCTAACGCTTCTGGAAAGACACTTGTAGCTAAACACACACCCGATAAAAAAGATTAGATTAATATTACATATTCTTAAACATGACAGCTTCACAGAAACTCTACGAGATCTGAAGAAGAAGACCTGAGAAACCACTAACATGCTATTTCCTCCGTCCCCTTGAATGTGCACAGGGGAACATCTATCGTTTTGAGCTCCAAGGATACCTTCACTCCCACAGGTGGCTTGTAGACAAAAGAGACAAACGTCCTGGTGGCCAAGGGAACATGGAGAGAAAATATCCTACAAAGGGGCAAAAAAGAAGGTGTTTGACTGAAGTTTTTTGTTCTCCAGGGAAAACAAAACCTCTAGTACCTTGCACAGACTTCAGGAAGTCCAGATGGAATGACGCCCTCCACCATCAGAGAGCTGCCTCCAATCCAAGCGTCCTCTGAGCAGCCACGGCTTCTCAGCCAGCCGCCTTTCTCCATGTTCTCAGAGAGGTACAGAGGCTGGATCTCCTGAGCATGCAGATTGAACCAGCTTCTCTCCATCTCCACCTACACATACATCAAACAGTCAGACGTATCGATATAAAAAAATGGCTGATATTTAAATTCTTTACTATTTTGTCTAAATAAATTCAAAATAAAACACTAAAAACTAAAATCGAACATTTAAATGCTACAAGTGAATTTAGACATCACAACATGATTAAGTACAGAATGGAAAATTTATATGCATTTTGAGATTTCTTAAAGGGGGGGGTCTAATGTTATTTCATGCATTCTGACTTATTTACACTGTTAAAGAGTTGTATTCTCACGCTAAACATGGCCAAAGTTTCAAAACACAAGGTGCAAAGATGAACGAAAGTCTTACGAGTTTGGAAGGACATAAGAGTGAGTAAATCATGAGAATTTTTATTTTTGGGTGAAATAATGCTTTAAAGATTATATTTAACAGCAGCGTTATTAAATTATTAGTGTTTTTAAAAAATATTAGGGTATGGAAAGATATTAGTGTTCTAAAACTTTAAGTCATGGTTAGATGTAAATGTAAATGTAAAAAAATAGGCATGAACAATTAAGTCTTATCCCAGTAGGCCAATTTGAGATGAGCATTTGTGTACTTCATCGTCAAAACTATGCTTTTGCTGCCAGTAAAAATACCACCAATGCATTCAAACTGAAGTAACATAGGTATTGAAGAGAATCTTAGTGTGCTTGTGTGTAGCGTACCTGTCCCCTCCAGTAAAACCTCTTTCCAAAGCCCTGACAGAATGAGGAGATGAATGGAAGACTGGTTGAGGGCCGGTGGATATAAAGGTACTCAGACAGCAAGCTCCAAAACCTTAGAAGAGTGGTCAGACAATACACATCAGAGTGACGTTTGCTTGCGTGTGTGTGTGTGTGTGTGTGTTTACACGTATTCCATTGCAGAACGCTGTGATTAGTTTAAGAAATCAGCGTACTTGTCCTGGTTTTTCCGAAAATCTGCCTTTTCGTGGCATTCGTACACCCAACCAGGAGCAAAGATGGCTGTTGAAAGCTCATACTTGCGAATCAGCTCTAGAGCCTAATGAAAAACAAAACGAGAAGATTGCTTATAGCTTATTTATTCTCCTTGTACTCTCAGCCAAATAACACTGAGAAATTATTCATACATAGTTCTGTTCAAAAGTTTGGAGTCAGTAAGTTTTTTTTTAAGTAATTAAAACTTTTATTGAGAAAAGATGCATTAAAACTGTTTTCAACACTGATAATGTTTCTTGAGCAGCAAATCATCATATTACAGTGATTTCTGAATGATCATGTGACACTGAAAACATACTACAGTAGAAAACAGCTATTTTGAAATTGTAATAATATATCACATTATTGTTTTTACTGTATTTTTGCGTTATGAGTATATGAGACTTCTTTCGAATACAAAATATCTTCCCAACCCCAAACTTCTACCCGGTAGGATACATCCTTTAAAATTACTCTAACTAAAAAAGTATTAAATAATATATATATATATATATATTTACTGTATATTCACAAACCTT
>RJVU01026577.1:1692971-1722858 GCA_003731715.1 Anabarilius grahami
CAAATTTCCCCCCGATCACCTTTCCTCTTGCAAACACATCAACACCAACATAGATGTCAGCAAAGCGGCCCTGAGCGGCGGAGAAGGACTTCATCCTCTCCAGACTCTGCTCTGTCCAGTTGTAGTTAGTGAATATTCCATCACAAGCATCAAAAAACATTCTGATAGGATGACAAAAGGAAGCTGATGGCATAAGCTGTACAAAATCTACCATACAAATCTCACAGACCTAAATCTCCCCCTACAGACGCCGTCAAGACCATCACTTGCCTGTTGTTGTCATTGAGTTCATTCTGCCAATTGAGTGAGCCGTTCTTCAGCACGCTGTCATACCAGATCACCACACTGCCTGGAACGCGCTCATGCATCTGGTCTGTGAGGTAGCGCAGAAAGGGACCAGTGTTCCTCACTGCAGTCTCCTGAGGAGTCAGACAAATTTGGGGTAAAGTACTAGAAATGATATCAACATAGTGACCTTATAATCCTCCAATCAGAGAAACCTTGTTTACTCACACTCAGCACATTTTCTATGTTAATGAGCCAGCCATCGAAGCCGTAGCAATAGGAAATCTGAACCAGCTTATCAGCAGCTGCGCGGTAACTCTCCTCATCTGCAAGGAAGGCCTCACATATCTTCGCTCCATCTGTCCACTCTGTGATGAATGTACCTTAGAGGGGGATAAGACTATTTTTATACATTCTTATTTTCACCTGTCTATAAAGGTGCTGTGGTTAATGACATTTCTTTCATTATTTACTCATGCTCGTGTCATTGCAAACATATAGATCCTAGACATATAGACACAAAAGCAGACATTTTATAGAATGTCCATGTCCACTGCAATCAACTTCCTACTATAAAAGTATAATCAGAGAGTCTATATAACTTGTGTGACTTTTCAAAAGGCATATAATAGTTTTTTGTGTAAAGCAGACTGAAATTTAACACATTGGTCTAATAATATTTTTATTCATAAAGCGACTTTCCCAAGCTCAAGGTCATATGGCTTTAAAAGACTTCATATGGATTCATATGGACTATGTTTATAGTGCGGTTTTGTCCTTTTATGGTGCTTGACAGCCACAGGTTGTCTATCTGTTGTCTATTGTATGAAAAAGAGCAGCTTGAACATTGTGCTGAATTTCTCCTTTTGTGCTACACAGCAAAAAAATTAAACATATGGTTTAGAACAATGTCATGTTGAGTAAATGTTGACAAAATGTTCATTTTTGGGTGAACTACACTTGAGAAAAAGAAGTGCACTTAATTGAAGTGCACTTCGATTCTTAAAGTATATTTTTTTAACAAAATGTACCTGCAGAAAATATTATTGAAATAAGAGACCTTTTAAGTGTACTTAAATGTACAGAGTACACCTTCATGACTTAATACACTTAAGTACACTTTTTAGAAAAATGCATAATAATGTCAAATTAAAAGTTTGACTTTAAAGTACATTTTAAATATGCTTTAATAATTTTTTGTCATTCTTTAAAGCTGCTGTCCGCAACTTTTTTTGTGTTCAAAATTTACAAAAATGATATAATGAAAATGTACACCATGAATCCATTTTCCAAACCGTGTTTTTGTCTTACCCTGAATCATTATGGTACATTTATAATAGGTGTTTATATTCGGACTATTTCAGACCGGACTGGTAGGACCCGCCGCAGAGTATCACAGTAACTGCGTGACTCGCCATAGACATACACGGAGAAAAGTAGCTCCGGCTACAATGTTCTTCCGCAAGACGCGTGCAGTTCTGTTTATTAACGGCTAGAGGGCCAAAAATCGCGGACTGCAGCTTTAAAGTACAAATATTTTGATGTGTTGACTAACATACAGCTACAAACAACAGACTAACTGTAGTGTTATTCAATATTACATCTAAAGTTAATATTTATTTAATTTTAAACTAAACTAAAACTAAAAACTATAAACTATGAACTAAAACTATAAACTAAAATAAAAGTTTATTTATTACAAATGTGTAATTACATATATATTTAAGTACAATACAAAAAAGTTTCAATAGAAATTACATTAAAGTATATGTTGAACATAAATGCTTGTCAGCATATTCGGCAGTACACTTATACTGCCATATTTTATTAAATTGCATATAAAGATATACTTAAGTTTGTCAAAAAAAATAAAAAAAATCTTTCTAAGTTCAGCTAATTGAATTGTATATACGTTTAAACCATAATACAGTTTAATTGCAATTAACATGAAAGGAAGAGTCAGAAAACATTACATGCAGTTCGAACTTAAGTATATTCTTTTAAAGTATATTATTTCTGTACTTCTTTTTAGAAGTATGCTAAGTAACGTGTACTTATTTTTCACAAGGTTATTCTTTTTACAGCAAGGCTAATACGACTGGGATTTTGCCCCATAAACTGAACCCATCAAGACACTCACCAACAGAGAGCACTCCATGTTTATGTGCCGCATTCGTCCAAACCACAGGAGGAATGGTTACCATCTGATGACTGAAGTAGTTGAAGATGTCAATATACTCCCAGTGATAGAAGGCATACGGCGTCTCCTGCTCTGCGCCTTGAATGAACCTCAGCAAAAAGAACAGGACTGTGAAGATACTGGCTAAACAATTCATGAAAGTGACATAACATGGTGACACATCAAACTTCCGAGTTGTACCTGTCCTCCAAGTAGCCACCCATCATGTCATGGGACACCAATGTCCGCCTAGGGCACCTGTCCAGTGGAGGAAGCCTGCTAGCCAGAGGCACAGTGGCCACATTAAATGGACTTGCTTCATTTCGTTTCCATGATAACAGCTCATCAAGAGACTTCAGACTGCAGCTGATGGGCTCAGTTGTGTCAGGATCATAGTGGACTGCTGTTAGACCACAGAAAAAGAAGCACTGTAAGATCAGTAATCTTTTGAAAGAATAAAATGCAACATATAATATGTTTTATAATATACCTGGCAATGTGGATGGCTCGTTCTTTACGACTTCGTGAATACTTTGATCGCCTGGTTGATCGAGGCAAGTCTCAGAGCTGAATAAACAACCATAACATTGAGCATGTAGTCATAATGCATGTTGTAACTATAAATGCTGCGTTGATTCACATAGTCTGGATCAATCATAACTCAACAAAGTCAAAATTACCTGATCTCCTCCGCTTTACGAATCTTACTGCTTGTAGTTTCGTCCCTTTTTCGTTTTCGGGGTGTCATTTTATCGTTGTCTTTTGTAGAAACACGTTCCATTTACAAAAACGTCAACAGATAGTTAGTTTACAGACAAAAGTGATTTGTAGTATTAATACACCTCTCCTTTAGGAAACAGAAAGTAACAGTCAAGCTTCCGCCTGTGCTCTGATTGGCTGAATGAGTGCGGCATGATCCTGCGGAAAGACGTGTTGCTTTAAATGTCCACTAGAGGGAAAGAGACTAGACCAATAACATATCTGGTATGTGAACTGTTTATCAACACATATTTCTCATGTTTATTTTAAGCACTCATTAAAAGTTATAAAGTCCTTTTATAAAGTATTGCGAATCTTCAAGCCATCTTACATGCACTGTCCATAGAAAAGATAAACAAACCAGCCACTAAAGTGATCATTTGACACTCAAAAGTACATTTAGTGACAATAAACAAGACAAGTACAACTGTGATTCATCTTAGAATAAATAGCCAATTACCCAAATATTACCCTGGTGAATAGTTTACCTTGCTGACGATGCCGTACAGTTTCACTATGAGGCCTCCAGTTTCCAGCTAAAATAAGTATTTATCTGTATACAAAATCTGAATTAGAGAGAAGCGAAAGTATATCAATTCATCAATAATTCACACCCTTTGTCCTTTTTGTCTTCATCCATTCTCTTTCTGTAGAATGATCATCCAGACCATTTGGTGGCGGCACAATGATTCTCTTCTGTTTTTTTCTCTTTCAGTAGTCATGTGAGCCTGCAGTCTGAATCGAGTGCTTTTAACAGGGTAGATGAATGCCATGGAAATCTGGAAGTTTTTAACACAGACTGAAATGAGGCATTTAATGTAGTAAACATTAGTGTTTTGCCCCTGAGGCTTTGGATTTGGTATAGAAAAAGTTTATTAATCAACAGAATAACCAATATCACCAATTGAAAGATTTAGCAAAACATTTGCTTGTGCACTCACATTAAATATTCATCCATCTATTTACTTGAAGCAAGTTACATATACCCATGTTTCATTCTTTCCACCTTTCTGCAAATGTTCAAACAGAAACTAACCAGTTTAGCTGGTTCACAGGAACTTGACTCTAATGTGTCTAGTCATCTCTATCATTTCCTGTCTTTCTTTTCCTTTTCCCCTTTCCTTTAGTATGCTTCCATAAAAGGTCTTTGAGTTTGTTTACATTGTGCTTCAAAAAAAACATTATATATTTTAGCCATTTCAATTTAAATTCTGATGGAATGAACCAAATTGAACATCTTTACTGTGGATGTGTTTGACCGAATGAATCGATGACCCACATTAGGTCTGTTTGGCACTCAGAGAGAGCAGTGTGCTTTGTGTTTGGGATTTATTTTGTTACACCACAACAGTGATCAATCCTCTGATGCCGCCCAAGGGTGATTTTAGAGGCCAGTCCGGTTCCCGCCAGAAAGGCTCAGAACAAACTGCAATGTTCTGACAATGAAAATGTACAAAGAAACAGGCTATACAGAGACTGCTCCTTTCTGACAATACCTAAATGTCCCATTTTCAAACAAAAAGCTGTTATTTATAGCATGTGACTTCTTCAGTTATTATTTGTGTGGATGTGTAATTTGTGACTGACACACTCATAAAGACAGTCTTTGCCGCCATCTAATGGTGTGAAAATGTAACTTCTGTTGCTGTTCACGGTCAGGAACTATTTTTTCCGGAGGAAGGAAGGCTTTTAGAAAAAGTTTACTTCATGAAAGTTGCATTGATACATATCTCTGGCTTTAATATTTGTATTGTGTGGTAACCGTTTTATAAAAGCAATAAGGTACTCGAGGCTAGTGCTGTATCGTGAATAAGTCACGGCTGAAGGGGTTGCAGGCACTCCGCTTCGTGTCGTAATGCGATAGACTTTTCTTTCCTTATTGTGATATATATCTCCAAATGAACTGCTCTTCAAACAAGAAAAAATTTAGGACTGGAGTTGATTTTGTCTATCGGGACATGATTGGATGGTTGTGGTTTGCTATTGCTGTGATCTCATGTGAGTGACAGGTTGTCCCGCCCTCACGCCAATAAACACATCACCAGAGAAGAGATGTCGCTGCAAGAAGGAGGGTATGGAAAGATGTGCACAGATAAATCGTTTATAATGAATAATGCAATATTCCATAAAAATAAGAAATGTCCATTTTCTATGGAGATAGAATTGTAGCAAAATACCAAATAAATAGATTATGATCCACAAATAAATGTAAAGATATTCACAAAAAATAATTTTATCCTCAAATGAATAGAATGAGATCCACAAATATATGTTAGGAGTTTCACAAATATTAATTGAATTCACAAATAAATAAAATGAGATGTGCTAATCACAAGCACAACTCTGCCTGCATTTATTTGTGAATCACCACCTGTACATTTGTGAATTGCTTCCTGCGCATTTGTGGATTCTGAAACAATTCTAGCGTCACGACCTCAGACAAATCCACAAATGGGTCGACTCCACCCACCGACCACTCAAGCCAATCAGATAACGGCCACGTGGCGCCGACCAAACGCAGCACACTCTTGCTACAACCAATCACGTTTTGCTTTACAATCGGGGGGCGGTCTCGTCCTGCATTGGCTTAGAAAGGAAGTAGAGGGTTCTTAAACATTGGTACGGTAAAAAGAGGTTAGTTAGACCATTAGACTGTGTGTCAAGCCAAGCCAAACTATTATATTTTATGCGCCATATAAAAATGCCAGAGAAACAGTGTGCTCTCTGTTATGGGAACAACAAAGTTATACTGGATACAGATGCGTTATGGAAGCGTCACGTTATTCAAGATTGAACAGAAAGCCTCAATAATTAGAATTATAATAACTTAATTATAATTAGGTGAATAGCTCTATTAACTTATCTAACTGGATTTAACCTTGTGATAAAATAGATCTCGTCACATCACAGCATTTCCCAGTTTATCAATCAAACATCGACGAGCAGCAAATTAAACACCTTAAATAATATTTTAAGCATTAATTAAACGTTTTAACGTTACCATTGTTTGTAGACAAGACTGTTTAAATGTGACCGGTTATTGAATGACATAGCCTATAGATTAAGTGAAACGTCCAGCAGTCAAACACTTGATCACCCACATTTCCGATGAATCAGACTTAATAGTTTTTTTATTGTAAAAGTTATTTAGCCTACAGCATCCAAAATAAATAGGCCTAACGTTACATACAATTTAATTATCAGCATTGCAAACCCTTTATTTGTTTTATCCAAAACCAGCTGCAGTGATGCCGAGGATCGTACATCACTGATTCATATTATAGCTACTGTAAAACGGGACATCCGTTTACTGCCACTGCCGCTTGTAGACAGCTGCATTTACATGGACACTAATAATGTAATCTGTTATGATTATAGCCTTCTATTTGCTGCATCGCGCCGCGCCGCTCGCGTCAGGTAGAGGTGTTATAGCTGGGGATCTGTGTATGATCATAATTCGTGCATAGCCTTTATCCCGATTCACTGATCCAGATGGCAATATAAAGAATATACTCCAAAAATCATCCCCGTCCGAATGATGGCTGAAACTTTACTGATGAGTTTCATGAAGTTTTATTGTACATTAGCTACCATGAAATGTCCGTTTTTAACTCCACATAATCACTGTAAGAGCTTCAGTGTTGCTTAACAAACTGTTAAACTTTCTATCCGTAAGAAAACTCTGATGAACCGTAATAATGTGCACGACACTCTTGTTCATCACTGCAGTGATCAGTAACACTCAGACCATTATACCCGTCAAAATAAGAGCACTCTTTTTGTAAGACGAATAATGCAGACCTTATATATAATTACACCACCAAAAATATGTACCAAACAAATTAAAAGATCAATCACAATAAAATCTGTTACATTTTGTAAACGGGGTGTTTTTATCACACAACCAGCACTTAAGGCCCCGATATACTTCAAACGAAATCGAAGAACGAACTGATGTGACGTCATTTAGAACAAAATCAGGCCAAAACGAAGTTCGTTTTGAGTTCTTTTTGGAAGTTTGAAACTGTAAAACACCTTCGTATTACCATTGGTCCGTGACGATAACGTAATAGGAGGCGTGCGCTGAGGCTCCGCCTTCACTCGCGTGGGAGGCGTCTTTGACTCATTTCATCTGTAGAGTTCGTTAAGGTTAGAGCTCCGCGGGTGAAAACATGAACACACTAGATAGCCGCTTTATAGTACAAAATGAAGTTGTGCTTCTGATAAAATGAGGCACTGACACTTTTTCATGTTTGATACTGTAAAGCTGCTTGATTTTAAGCAATCTATTATATATGCTATGTAAATAAACGTGACGTGACTGGAGTGCTAATTTGCAGAGCTCGTGCTAACATACCCATGCTGTTATGATCAGACACTTTTCTTATGCTTTCTATAATAAATGCTTGCTGTTTTCTCATTTTTGTTCTGTTTATTTTGTTACTGTGAAGGTGCACGGCACATATTTACATATTCATATAACCGTCGCTCAGCAGTGTGGGGGCGTCAGATGTTCGTTTACAGTATATCGCTGGTCACGCATTTCGAACTTCGTTTTACCCCGAAACGAAGAACGAAAAAGAACTTCGTTTGAAGTATACCGGAGCCTTTAAGCTCATGCAAGCGCCCATGGTGAAATATGGACCTCCTTTAAGAGTCGGCGCCACGTGGCCGTTATCTGATTGGCTTGAGTGGTCGGTGGGTGGAGTCGACCTATTTGTGGATTTGTCTGAGGTCGTGACGCTAGAATTGTTTCAGAATCCACAAATGCGCAGGAAGCAATTCACAAATGTACAGGTGGTGATTCACAAATAAATGCAGGCAGAGTTGTGCTTGTGACATAAAAACATATTTATGAATATGTTTTTATTAGCACATCTCATTTTATTTATTTGTGAATTCAATTAATTTTTGTGAAACTCCTAACATTGTGAAACTCCCATGTTTGTGTCAAATATGCAAAAACCCAATCATTGGGTTTATTCAATTTAACTTAAAAATTTAAACCAACAGTTGGGTTTGTCCATATTTGAGAAACTCAGTGAGAATTCTCACGTGATATCAGTTTAAACACTTTTTCACATATATTTTTGGCATATTTGAGAGAACGTGCCAGTTTGAAATTTGTAGTTTGCACTCAAAGGACTATTTCCTGTTCTGATTAAGTTTAATATTTTACAACTTACTAAAGTTAGATCTGGGTAGGTCATTTTTACACAGTTGCACATGCGCAGAAAGAAATGCTTACATCACACGCACAGCTGAGGTGAACATGACAAATTGAAGTGAGAAGAGCAGACTTTAGGACCCAGTCCACAGAGCGGGCTAGTCGGGTTTCTCTTTCTTACTGAACGCCTGTAATGCCATTCTTGCTGCTAGAAGCGTGTTACGGTGATCAGAACTGAATTTGAAGGTGGAAGAGAATCATTTGTTTAGTAAGTACTATTTACAGTCAGTTTATATCCCGGAAACATATCATGGCTATTAAAGGATTTGGATAAACACGCTTTAGTGTCAAATCGATGTTAATTAGCCTCTCCAGATGAAGATAAATATTGCACAGATCTTGTAGGACCACGTTGAAATGTTACTTTAAAGTAGGCTTAATAAAGCGGAGTTTATAAATTCAAATCTGCATATGGATTGGTGATTATAAATAACTGACATTCGTTTGTACATAGAGCCTCACATCATGAAAAGGTTATTGTCTAGATATAGATATCGTTCATGATAAATTATGTACTGGGTGTTTATGAACTTAAATAGCCTTGCATCTCATTATTAATGTGGACTGCGCATGAGCCTGTCCCGCATCCATGCAGCATCCCCTATATTCCCCTCAAACGTAACAGGTGATTTGGAAATGAGTAAGAATTACAGAACACTCTGACTTTGTGAAAAAGCAGCCAATATTTAAAACCAAGAATAGTGTAGTATTAGATGATTTGGATTAAAGATGAAGTGTTAGAGGCTTGTTTTACAGAAAGGCGTCAGACCGCGTGAATGTGCTGCTATTACGCATCTGACATTGTACGTGATGAGGAAGGGCATTAGGCTGTGGCAATATAGGGTATCAACCAATCAGATTTGAGGGCCAAGTTTACCATTTATGTCAAGTATAGGCTTGCAACCAGGGTTAGGTGCTTCTACATCAATGTTATTCACCTATCTTCCCCTCTGATTTTAGGGATAAATTACGGGTTGGATTAGGTTTAGGGGTAGGAATAGGATTAAATTTTCGGACAGGAATGTTGTTCCAGGATCAACAAAATATGTTGATCCAGGAACATGTCTTACTTGGCAAAATCACGGTGACCGGCAATAAAGCATTAGCCATCACTGTAAATAAACAAACAAAAAATAATTTTAAAATATACAAAGATGCAGAGAATCATCACTCATCAAAATAATAAAAATGAGAAAACCTAATAATTAGCCTACATGATAGCCTACTTTTTTATCATATGAAAGGCATAATAATTAATATGTCATAAAAAGTCATAACATAACATACAATTAATTTTTTAGTGTACTGGAGGTGGAATCTCAGAAAAAAAATGTATTAGCCTACATCAAATTCTAATTTTGGTGTGAAAATATGACCTGGGCATTTTATTAACAGCTTTGTGAGACCCATACAAAACATTTTAATACTGTAATGTTACCCTCATGTGGTATTTCTGTTATCCTATGTAAGCAATAAGGTATGAGAGGCATCACGGAGTGCTTGCAACCCCTTCAGCCGGGAATTATTTACGATACAACACTAGCCTCGAGTACCTTATTGCTTTTATAAAACGGTTACCACACAATACAAATATTAAAGCCCAAAAATATGTATCAATGCAACTAAAGTTTCACTAAAACCCTTCCTTTTCGCCGGAAAAAATAGTCCCTGACCGTGAACAGCAACAGAAGTTACATTTTCACACCATTAGATGGTGGCAAAGAGTCTTTATGAGTGTGTCGGTCAGAGCTCGGGAAACTATGTCACTGTGCATTGCATTCTGGGTAGTCGCTGCCATGTTTTAGGACACGCTCAGGAGGAGCGTACAGTGACAACAAATACAAATCACCAGATGAAAAAAACGACTGTATTTACATTAATTTTTTAAAGAGCTGCTTGCACTTGCTTAAATTAAATGGACTAATATTTGAATCTCTTGTGTTCATTCGAGCGCTTAGTCAGTCGTGTGGCCAGGACACATACACACACATAGAAATCATACTGCCACCTTCTACTTAAAGGTGCAATATGTAAGAATTTTGCAGTAAAATATCCCAAAACCACTAGGCCAGTGTTATATATTTTGTTCACTTGAGTACTTACAATATCCCAAATATTTGCAACTATTTGTAAATCATGAGAAAATTGCAATTTTAACCAAGGCTCCGGGACGTGTGAGGAGTCGCCTGTCAATTGCGTCATACCCACGTTCCCCTCGGTTTCCGGTTTTATTTTGTAGAAACCATGGAAACACCAAAGACGCTTTAATATTAACATGTTTTAATAGACAAGGGAACAACTGTTATGATATATTTATAGACAGAAAATTTATAGTTGTTTTATAGCTCAACACGTTTAGTCTTATTGTTTAAATCTAATTTTCTTGATTTTTTGCGAGTACCATGCTTTACTATGCCTCAGAGAAAAACACTGTTTTGTGAAGTAGCTAACATAGCATAATCAGATGCAGCTTTTAGTAGTACAGAATTTTCTACAACATACCATACATTTTAAAATTAATTGCATGCCATTTATCAACACAAGCCATCCAGTATTTAATATGATATTCTAAAATCGATCAATCTTACTACAGTGTGCAACAGTGTCTCACAGCAGCCGCCGAGCGAACGCACAGAGTAACGTTATAACATCATTTTCAACACACTCAAATGTATCTAATATAATAAACAGAGCTGTGTTACCTCATACTCATGACCGGAAAAGCGGAAGCGGTGCCGGCGACTGTGTCATGATAAAAGTCCCGCTGCTCGTGAGGCATGTTGCGCAATCGCTCCAGCGGCCTCATTCAGCTCCCACAACACTCGGTCCTGCTCTGCTTCATACTAGAGTAACGTTAATAATCGCATCCATGAACATGATTTCTTCCCGAGTCCTATCCCAATTCTTTTGCACCGGCCGTTGAGGTGAAGACCACATATCCCAAGATCCCGCTCTCAAACTTGGTGTCATCAAGCTACGCCTTTGTTTTGAATAGGCCTCTAGCGACCTCTAGCGGACAGAAAATATTACATATTGCACCTTTAAGTACAACACTTGTGATTTCTCTATTGCAGTTTTTAATAACTAAGTGGCACAAATATATCTGCCAGATAAAATAATAAACACAATATAGACTGATCTCAGCCAGCATATCATCATATTGCCCTGATTTCTTAATGTTAAAGCATTAAGGGATAACATAGCAGCATGACCCTTATGACTTAAATGGAACAAATACATGATTTCTTACTGAGAGAAGCCGAACAATGAATCAAAGGTGTGCTGCTTTAAGAACACGGAGAGTGATGGCAATGAGCTATATCACAAATAACATTTCTAAACGTGTTTTCGAACAATATTCATGGTGTGAGCACATATTCAAGTGGATCAGAAATTATGAATCTGTAATAAATAAATACAAATGACAAAGCCACATTTTGGTCAAGTTGTTTATTTTCATTGAGTTTCACTTTCACCATTGTGTTCACCATTCTAAGCTGGAAAGCAGAAAATTAGGGACAATCTAACGCTTAACGTGGCTTAATTTACTAAGACAGTGTTATTAAACAAAACTTAGTAAACACATAACTAATAAAGCATACTTACACATAAGCATTTTCCTCCCATAAAGAAAACACTTAATGTACTAATTGACAGTGACATTAAAGGCCCGCTGAAGTGTCTTGGAACGCGCAGCATTATTCAATGTGTTGACGTAATTTCAACTGAAACAGAAAAACAGGGCGAAACAGCCCCGCCCCTTTTTTTAAATAGCCAATAGCGTTTTGTTTATGTTACAGCTCGGCCAGAGCCGTTAGACTCAGTAAAACCTCTGTTTCCTTCTAATCTCTAGCCGTTTCTTTTGTGGTCTGTGCCGACTCGTGCATATGATCCACTCTGTGCTCTCGTGTCTCTGGACTGTTCGCGTTGCGGCGGTTCATGTGAAACTTGACGCCGGCGAGAGCGTCAAAGTGACAGGAAGTCATTATTTTTCAATGTGAGCCAGCGGCCAGCTCTGGCGAGAGCGGCGCGTCTTGGACAGTGAGAGCGTCGAGGAGAGTTGAAGTCAGGTCAACTTTATGGTAATGAGCTATGACGCGGTTCAGCGACAACCAATCGGAATGTAGAGGTCCTCGCTTGAGAGGATTCCGATTGGTTTCCACAACTTGTCATTTACTTTGAACGCACAGTACAGTGTTGTTGGCAGGGCAGCCAAGGCGAATTTTGACGCTCTTGCCGGCGGCGGTGTGAACACACAGTAACGTGAAAACGGACTTCATTCGCATCAATGGAAAGCATATTTACACGGTCTGAATCATGCCCTATCCCCTATATAGTGCACTATGTGCCATTCACCATGTAGAAACTAGTAAATGAGTGAGCAAATGACCGATTTCAGCCGCAACTTCAGTGTCTGTTTATAGTGTAGGAGGGGGTGGGACTTCAGATTCTAGAGAGCATTTGATTGGACAGAAGATTTGACGAGAAACTGAAGTGTGATGTGAAGTCATGAAAATCCGTGATTCATTTTAGCGGAAGTGAGAGACTGTAAGTTTTGAATGCTTATATCTCCTAATTTTGAATTTTGTCATTGTTTTGGAACACACCTAACCTTAAGGCTAACATATTCATACTAAAAGCTAAAAAACTTACATTTTGATTTCAGGGGGACTTTAAAGACCAAACTTAGTAGACACTATACTAATAAAGCATACTATACAGAAAAATTGGTGTGTGCAGAATTTGATCTTTTAATATCACTTAGTAGGCTACATTAAGTGACTTTTAGCGTTTTCTTTATAATGGTTTTATATGGATGAAAACTTAACGTGTAATAAGACGGGTTTTGTTCATATTCTGGGATCATCTGCTTTGCTGTACATAGTTTTTTATGGGAGGAAAACGTTTAACGTGAAATTTAACGTGTTGCGTTCAAATTCTGGACTCAACTGCTTTTCTGTACATAGTATGGTTTATGATGTTTACTTACATTAAGCCACGTTAAGCGTTTTAGAATGTCCCGAAAATGGCGCTCCATTTCAGATCTGTTTTCCACGCCGGTCAGTATATGCAGATAGTTCATAACACAGCCAGCATTCACCATTCTAATTAGTTTTTAACTGTATAGTATACATTTTAACATCTACCCCCCACTATTTCCCAGTCTCTACTGTACTGTCGGTGTCCTAAAGTCCCAGAATGCATTGCGTTGCTGACGTCACGTTCCCGGACTCTATGCAACTGACAAATGCTTTGACTAGCGCTGTCATTCATGGGAAAACCCCTATTTGTATTGTGTGGTAACCGTTTTATAAAAGCAATAAGGTACTCCAAGTTAGTGCTGTATCGTGAATAAGTCACTTCGCTTCACGTCGTGCCTAACAATGCCCTTCAGCCGTGAATTATTCACGATACAGCACAGCCTCTCGTACCTTATTGCTTAAATATTATATATATATATTTATATAATGAAGTATAATCAATGCGATTTATGTTAACAATTATTCTAGTATTATAGTCATATGTTTGACTGTAAGAGAATGTAATGTTCTCCAATATGGTGAGCTGAGCCTCTCGTTTTGACATTAGAGAAAATATGGGATGAGCTGAGACTTCTTGTTCCACTTAATAGGTTGGGGCCTAAACAAACTAGAGTCATAGGCAAAAATGGTAATACGTTGATAAACAATAGTGGCATGTTTGAAATGTATTGACCACGCCTTAAGAGAGAGCATATGGAAAACTGTATAAAAGAGTGTGCAAAGACAGGCTCTACTGCACTGCAGACTTTACATCTCTGATAATAAGGTCTGTCTTCTGGCATCAGAACCCAAGACTTCGAGAGTGATTCTTCACAGAGGCAGCAGAAGTAACGACACAACTCGAATGCTTTGTCATTTGACTGAATGGGATTTCTGGTATACAGTCATGAAGGCATTATTGTTGACTTGCATACTACAACTTATTCCCCTAAGAACAGGTGTGTGTGTCTCATCTTTCCACAGAGCAGTAGAGCATCATGGGTGGAGTGGCATTGGATGACGGTGGTTGTAGAGTCAAGGCTCCTGATGGTGGCTGGGGTTGGGCTGTTCTCTTTGGTTGCTTCGTCATCACAGGTTTCTCCTACGCCTTTCCAAAGGCCATCAGTGTTTTCTTCAAGGAGCTGATTAGAGAGTTTGGGGTGGGCTACAGTGACACAGCCTGGATCTCCTCCATCCTATTGGCTATGCTTTATGGCACTGGTATGTTCACCACCAATCAAACAAAGTCTTAAAGGTATAGTTGACCCAAAACATTAAAATTCAGCCATTACAAATCTGTATGACTTTCTTTAGGGGAACAGAATGTCTGAACTGTTTTTGTCCATGTAATGAAAGTCAATGGCATATAAAACAAGACTGGATCCCATTGACTTACATTATATGGACAAAAACACTGTGACAAAATATCTTCTTTTATGTTCCAGATTTGGATCAGCAGCTTCATTTTTGGGTCAACTATCCAATTAATGTCTTGTAATTAGTTCAAACCAGATTCAGACAGTATATTATTACTCTTTGCAGGGCCTTTATGCAGCATTTTAGTGAATCGATTCGGGTGTCGTCCAGTGATGTTGGTGGGCGGCCTCTTTGCATCATTGGGAATGATCTTGGCATCGTTTGCCACGAGCATCATCCACATTTACTTGTGTATAGGAGTCATTACAGGTACTTTAGTGATCATTTACTCCTTTATTGAATGACTGATGTCCATCCAGGGACATGTAATCATTTCTATCATCTGATTCCAGGTCTTGGATTGGCTCTGAACTTTCAGCCATCACTCGTTATGTTGAATCGATATTTCAGTGAGAAGCGTCCGCTGGCTAACGGCCTGGCAGCTGCTGGGAGTCCGGTGGCTCTGTGTTGTCTGTCCCCTCTCGGGCAGATCCTTCAGTATGAATATGGCTGGAGAGGGGGCTTCCTCATCTTGGGAGGGATACTGCTGAACTGCTGTGCTTGTGGGGCTTTAATGAGGCCTTTGGTCCCACCAAAGAAGTCTGAGACCCCTGGAATTGAAAACACACTGGATGATGTTGACAAGAAAGCCAAACCCAAACCCAAGCTGCTGGACTTCAGTGTTTTCAGAGACCGGGGTTTTGTCATTTACACCATCGCTGCCTCCATTATGGTGCTCGGTTTGTTTGTGCCTCCAGTGTTTGTGGTGAGCTATGCCAAAGAGCTGGGAAACGAGGACACGAAATCCGCCCTCCTGCTTACCATTCTGGGTTTCATTGACATTTTTGCACGGCCCACGTGTGGCATCATCGCAGGACTCCGGTGGGTTCGTCCTCGCTGCGTCTACCTCTTCAGTTTTGCTCTCATATTCAATGGCATCACAGATCTGGTGGGCTCTTTGTCTAAAGACTACAACTCTCTGGTGGTGTTCTGCATCTTTTTCGGCATCTCTTATGGCATGGTTGGGGCTTTGCAGTTTGAGGTCCTCATGGCTGTTGTGGGTACAGAGAAGTTCTCAAGCGCCATTGGTTTAGTTCTTCTGCTTGAAGCCATTGCTGTGCTGGTTGGGCCTCCATCTGCTGGTGAGTATGGAAATTTCATTTTAAACTAAAAATGTTTGAGACTGTAGGTTAGTTTCCTCTCAAACTGAAGTAGGTTGAGAAATATAGAATCTGTTATCAAAATATTTAGATTTCGATTGAATAGAAAAGAGCATTATATGGTTGTGGGAACTACGAGAGGGACAAGTACAATAATACATAATTCATGTTCTGCTGCAAGTGTTATTTACATAAATGATTAAAAAATACATATAATGCAAGTAATTGAATGTGTTAATCCAATAATTACAAAAAGTTTTAACGTTCTGTTTTAATCTCATGACAGCCCTGTATGAATTCTGTTAAGAGAATCCTGAAAAAAGGCAGTTTTTAATTGATAATAATAATAAATGTTTCTTGAGCAGCAAATCATCACATTAGAATGATTTCTGAAGGATCATGTTACACTGAGTAAATATGTTGAAAATTCAACTTTGACATAAGTGGAATATATTACATTTTAAAATATATTCAAATCAAAACCTGTTTTTTTTTTTTTTAAAGGTTATGTGAATTTCACAATATCACTGTTTTTATTGTGAAATATTATACAAATATTTATAATTATATATATAATTTTTTAAAACAGTGATATTGTGAAATATTATACAATAAAAAACAGATTTCTATTTCAATATATTTAAATATATATATATATATACTGTGTATAATAATATATAATAATTATATATATATAAAACAATTTCTATTTTTTTAATAATTTTATGTAGACTATAATAGTTTTGTGCAATAAATCAGCCTTAATAAAAGTCAATTATGTTATGCAAGTCATGTAGATGCTTTGCTCATTCCTAATCATTAAACCTTGATACACTTACTGTGATCTATTGAGAGTCTTTGACTGCTATTGAAATCTTTGTTCTCTCTTTGTCAAGGGCGCCTTTTGGACTCGACTAAGAATTACATGTTTGTCTTCCTGCTGGCTGGAATTGAGGTTGTGACGTCAGCTTTAGTGCTGGCAATATGCAACTTCCTGTTCATAAAAAGGAAGCCTGAGGCACCAGAGGCTGCAGTAGAGGCTGGGGAGACAGTCGAGGCAAAGAATCACTCCAGTACGCCACCCACAGGGGAGCCACACAAGGCCAGTGGAAACTCAGAAAAGCAGAGGGATCCGGGTGACCTGAGACCTGAAAGTGCAGTGGAGGATCCAACAGAAGTGGAAACATTTCTTAAATGTAAAGATAAGAACATCACCTGTAGTCCAGAATCTGACCTCTGAAGGACATCAAGACTTTGACCTTTTCTGCTTAGGTTGGAAAGACACAAACAAGAGCAGTTTGAGAGTTGCAGTGTTAATGTGTGTCACTGTGTAGTGTGATGTGATATCCTAATGTGTGTGCTATTTACTGACAAATGACTATTTAATCAATAATAGAGGCCCACACTTCACTCATGCTGTTCAAAATATCGCATTTGCACTGCCACACAGAGAGATCTGGACAAGCCACTCTCTGTGAGTCTGGAGCTCAAAACCACAGACATTTCTTTGACTTACACCTACGTTATCTAGGTTAAAGGTGCTGTAAGTGATTTATTATGGAATAGTTTGCAGGAAATTTAGCTATCTACTGAATGACTACTGAGATATCACACTGATCCCTGTGACTCATAAACAGTAAAAGAAAAATAGCTTTTTTAGCCAATCAGAACATGTCTGAGGTGCTTTCTGACGGTCAGTCAGGCCATATATGATAAACTGGACACTGTGAGTGTGATAGATTAACTTGGAAGAGCAGTTTTCATGAGTTTAGAGGGGTGCGAAATGTTCGCAATTTCCGCGTACACAGCCGAACGTCCTAAAAGGAAAATAAAGAGAACAAAAAGCGAAAGAAAAAAAAAAGCACGTATATAGTGAATATCATTCAAGCTTTTTTTATTTTCTTCCCTATTGTGATGTATATCCGAGTGAAACAGATTCACGAAACAAACAAAAAAATGTATTTTGTCCATTGGGAACTGATCCACTGATTGGACGGTTGTGGTTTGCTATTGCTGTGATGTCATGTGAGTGACAGGTTGTTCCGCCCACACGCCAATTAACACATCATCAGAGATGATGTTGCAAGATCTTTTTAAAGATCATGAGGGCACATGAAAAAAAATGATGTGCACAGATACATTTAGTGTAATAAATGTTGCAATATTCCATAAAAAAATGCTTTTTTGATTTCATAAAAAAAGAGTTTTGATTTCATGGTGACTTAAATATCATCACTTCATAGTGACTTAAATATCATTACAGCACCTTTGACTAAGTGAAAAAAAACTTCACACAACTGTAGTAGACAGCTATCACAGGAACAGAAAGTCTGATCATACTCATAGATATCAGGAGATACATCAGAGTTTCCACTTCTCACACAAAATACACCTTCTGTTTACACGCTTTTGTAATAATATGTGTGCCGATCTATAAACGATTATACTTTGGGACCTGAAGCAATATGTAAACTGCTTTGCTTTTGTGCATTGTGAGCATTGTGGTCCACTGGCTTTACTAGATGTCTGAAAATGTCATGATTTCCTGCATAAAGACCAGTACTGTTATATTCTTTTAGTATCACTGGAACATTCCTGATAGAAAGCTACTGTGATCCTGCTGGATTGGCACCTGCCACCTACTGCCATACTTCACCTTCTTTAGTATGTCTCAGTGTCAAATGACAGAATCGGGTCCTCTGAATAGTTTGTTAGTTAAATATAATTGTATTATTCAGCATTAGTTATTAGTCAGTATTAGTACTGTGAATTCTTCTTTTGACACTGTTGGTGTGTTTCTCAACTGAGACTTTTAACTTTTCACTGCTATGCTGAGATTGTCAGAGCATAGTTAAGTAGAGAGCAGGTATCTCTGCATTTATGACTTCATTGAAGAGTCCTTTAGCAATATTTGCATTTACCTGTTTTTCTCCTACTCTGAATGTTTACCAAACCTGAGCTGTTCAATAGTTTATTCTCAACAAATAATTTATATTCTTTTTAATATTCACCAAAATGCACCGAAAACTAATGAAGAGCACTCGAACTCGAGTGATATTTTGGTAAAACTGCTTTTTATTTTTAGAAAACAATGATGACGGAAAAGCATGCAGTGTATCCCATTGTTTCATTGTAAAAGAAATGAGGTTTGACAGCACTGCCTAGTGGCATTAATTCTAATTTTATACCAGCATCAGCTTCACTACTGGTTAAACTACTTGCCACATTGAATATTTATTTTAATAATACATCTTCAGTGCAGCTATGAGACATTTTGACTCGGTAACCCCAGAATCTGTTAAACTGCCCTTCAACTGTGCCTATCTGAGTCAGGCTGGGACATATTTGTATTTATTTCATTGGTTTCAATTTTCAAAACGACTGCATAAATTGTTAATGACCTCATCTCTGTCTGCTGAAAACCAAACCTGCGCAATAAATGTTGAATACTCATCACAGTTGCCTTATTTTTACATATTTTCCCACGGGCAAAACAAGCCATGTACAGCATATACTGTTGAAGGGGTGGACTCTGGAATCCACTGCCGCTTCAATATATATCTTTTAAGTTATTAATCAACATTTATCTTTCTGTTAAATTATTTGAATGACTTCTTCAGCATATGTTAAAGTATTTATTTTCCTTTTCAAACACTAGAAAATAATTTTGAATATTGTCTGTACCTCTTACTGAGAGAAAACATGTTATCAGTATGTTTTGGGAAAGTTTCCTGCTCAGATCAACTTCAGCTTTGACGAAGCTGTGAATCATGTGTATCTGCGCTAAGTGTTTTGTGCAGGTCCTTTGTACTGGTGGACAACTGGCACTCTGATTGAGACCAGCAGATGCCATGTCATGACCCCAAAAGGACATCCAGTACCTAAATCCAGGGTCCCCTCGTCAGCATCGTAACGAATGGAGATATGCTTCTGACTATCTGTCCATGTGTGGAAGATTACCAAATTTGTCTATTTTCCTTAGCCAATCAGAATCATTCAACCTGAAGTAATGACGTAGTTAGTTGACTCTGTCAGAGTATAACTGTTGTGGAAATGTGAATGTACGCAGGAAAGCGGCCTACGAACTCCTTGTGAGACTTGAAGCTGGCTTCTGCTGATGAAACTGCAAACTATTCTTCAGTATAATTAATAATTTATTATTTTTTTAAACTTTGACTCCTGGTCTTTATTCATCATATCTGGTCTTTTGGGTCTTTAACTGTAAAATTTCCCTACACTGTACAAACGCATTTATGAGCCCGGCCTTACTGCTCTGTATGCAACACATAATAGTTCAAAACCCACAGCCTGCAATGGAATCGTTACTAAAACATGTTCAAACAGTGCACAAAAAGTATTCTTGTCGCTTTATAATATTAATATTGAACCACTGTATTCACATGAACTGTTTTAAATATGTTTTTAGTACCTTTATGGACCTTGAGAGGTTCGGTGGCTTTGCTGGCAATAGAAGCCTCACTGAGCCATCGGATTTCATCAAAAACATCTTAATTTGTGTTCTGAAGATGAACGAAGGTCTTACGGGTGTAGAACGACATGAAGGTGAGTGATAAATTACATTTTCAGTTTTGGGTGACAACCCTTTAAATTAAATCTGTACAAAGCGATCATGTCTCTTCAGAAGACCGCTCTATTAATTAGGTTCACTATTGAGATCTCTTTGTGAACTTTTTGAAGTGTCAAAGTTTGTATGTTTACACACTTAATTTCTACCTTAAAGGATTAGTTCACTTTCAAATAAAATTTTCCTGATAATTCACTCACCCCCATGTCATCCAAGATGATCATGTCTTTCTTTCTTCAGTCGAAAAGAAATGAAGGTTTTTGATGAAAACATTCCAGGATTTTTCTCCATATAGTGGACTTCAATGGAGCCCAAATGGTTGAAGGTCAAAATGAGTTTCATTGCAGCTTCAAATTGTTCTACACGATCCCAGACGAGGAATAAGGGTCTTATCTAGAGAAACCAATAAAAAATTATATACGTTTTAACCATAAATGCTCATCTTGAACTAGCTCTCTTCTTCTTCTATATTAGAATTCCAGCAGTGTAGACGCTACTAAGTGTATTATTGCCTTCCACAGGTCAAAGTTTGAACTAATTGTTATATACTTGCACTAGCATATTGTGTATGACAATTTAGTTCAAACTTTGACCTGTGGAGGGCAGAAATACACTTAGCAGTGTCTACACTGCTGGAATTCAAATAGAGAAAAAGAAGAGAGCTAGTTCAAGATGAGCATTTATGGTTTTAACTTTTTTATTATTATTTTGTTTTTTAGAAAATGAGCGATGGTTTCTCTAGATAAGACCCTTATTCCTCGTCTGGTATCGTTTAAAGCCCTTTGAAGCTGCACTGAAACTGTAATTTTGACCTTCAACCGTTTGGAGTCCACTGAAGTGCACTAAAAATCCTGGAATGTTTTCATCAAAAACCTTAATTTCTTTTCCACTGAAGAAAGGAGGACATGGACATCTTGGATGACATGGGGTTGAGTAAATTATCAGGAAATTTTAATTTGAAAGTGAACTAATCCTTTAATGTGTGTTTCGAGGGTGAACAAAAGTCTTAAGGGTTGGGAATGATATGAGGGCGAGAACATTTTCATTTTTAAGCTAACTATGCCTTTAATAAGCATCTTTTATGTGGAGAAAAAAAGAAAAACGAATACAACTTACAAGTACTTATTAATTTATTTACACATTTTAAAATACACAAATACAGTGGCAATACAAATGAGGAAAAAAATCTTCCAGGGAAGGAAGATTTCTATAATTCCACCTGATACAGCACAGTGTGATGCAGAAGGACTGGCCAAGCAGTCGTGTGTAGAATGAACCAGAAAAATGAAATAGAGAAATCCATAATAGCTCGATCCCCGACAAAGTGTACTTGTGCCTACGTTTAAACACCACCAGTACTGGAACGGCTGTTTCTGTGAGACCACCAGTGGAGAGAAAATTACTAACTTATCAAATCTAGAATGAACAAAGTCCCTCTCACCTCTCTAAGCACTAGCCTTTTCCCCATACTCACGATACACACACACAGACAGTGGCTATGAAAAAAATGGTACTTTGCCATCACTAGAAACATCCTATATACATGACAACAGAATTTTCTGAGTTTCACCACTAGCCCCCCCCACCCCATGACTACAGAAAAAGCCTACGCTCTACTATGCTGAATGATATGGACAGGCAGCTCGCCCTTCCACATGTCCTCTGTGACTTATAGCACCAGTAAGTCAAGGAACCACACTTCTGAAACAAGGGAAAAGTAGTACTAAAAGCATTGTTAATACTCAGAAAACAAAGTTGAAGAAAAACAAAAACTTGCATCTCAATTGTTAAAAGTGTCAGTCAAAAGAAAATCAAAAAGAAATCAGGCATGGCTTAAATGATGGCTGGTGTTCTCTCGATGAGACAAGCTGGCCTTCCAAATCCAAACACAAATGGTAAAAGAAAAAGTGCCAGTTTGTCTCAACATATGCCCAAACCTCTCCGATTAACAGGAGTTTTTCGAAGTTTACACCCTCTGGTCAGAAAAACGAAGCCCTTTTCTCATTATTAGACTTCCTGAACTGCTATAAATGTTTTTAGTGACACTGTCCAACAGTCTTGACCCAACCACGTGTGCCTGCGTTACTGTAAAAGCTTAGTTCAGGGGGTAAAAAAAAAAGAAACAAACAGCAACATTAATAACATCAACAACTATACAATACAGGCATTTCACAGCTTTTGAAAAACAAAAGAAAAGCTTTAGGGAATGCAATAAAAAAAAAATAATAATAACAACAAAAACTGCTAGACTTGATAAAGAGGGCCAGGTTGCTTGGTGCAAAGAAAAGAAAAAATCTAAAAAGCTGTAACGGTATGAAGGTGGTACTGTGGGTACAACTACTCGAACCATTGCTGTATGTTTCTCCAACTGGCCTTCCGCATAATAAACTACAAAAAGACATAAAAAGGACACAGTCTTCATCCTGCCACATTAACGAACAGGCTTTCGAACAAGTCTATTTAATAATTCTGCATGTTTCATTAAGCTTAACGCTGTTAAACTAACAAAAAGATAAGATTCATCTGCAAAAGACTGTAGCCAGTGTGAAATCAATTTAATCTCTGTTGTACATAAACAAAAAGACAAAAATAAAAGATTACGGTAAGCAAAATGTCAATGGCTATCAGTACAGCTGCATTCCAAGCTGTGTAAAAGTAATTTTTTGCAACAGGAGAGGGTGAGCCACACTATCAGAGCCATTGTACATGGCTTTAGCCAAGACGCTCTGCTTTGCAAAGAGGCCTCTGAACGGCAGGAGGACGGCCCTTTCCTCCTGGTGTGTGTCAGAGGGTCAAAGGCAGCGATGGCCGAGAATCACGCCCCCCGCCCCGCCCCGTCCCGTCCCGTCCCGTCTCGCCAGCGATTGTCTGGCAGAAAGTGATGTTAACAAGCACAACTAATGTGCCCAAGGTGTCTTTTTGGAGTAGTGTAAGTGTGTATGTGAGGAAATGTTTGTGTGTGTGGTGTATGTGCCAAAAGAAGAAAAGAAAACCAAAAACTGTCCATCTCTCAAGTTTTGCGTGACTCTCAAGTGTGTTTAATTGCATTGAGAGGAAGGAGGAAATGAAGTCTGTTTCGATTTGATTTGCTGAGGTTGATTTCACATGGTTAGAGGCTGCTGGAGAAGTCCTAGTGCAGATCAGGGCCGTGGTTGGTCTGCTCTCGAGGCATGTGGAGGGTCTCATCGAGGTACGGCAGACTGCAGGCCACTTGGGGTGACGCGAGAAAGAGCCTGGGGTGGAGAGGAGAGACAGACACATCAGTTTCTGTGCACCACATGATACAAAAGCAAACTGTTGCTGAGAATATCTCAGTGGCTTCCTGACACTTTTTTTTTTTTAACAGCCCAATTTTAGGCTGTTCACACAGTCAGTGTTTGGGAGAGACAACTGTGTTAGGCGTGATGTGAAACGGTCCTGAACATATATGACGTCTTTATGGGCGTCACCAAATTACTTCTCTACCTCTTGCATAATGCCTGTAAGCACAGCAACAGATAATAATAGTAAATAAAGACATATTGAATTCGATCCAGATACACAACCATTCAAACGGGGTGCTCAAGTAAAACTTCTAATCATTATCTCTGTTTAAAACAGTTGTGCTGCTTCATATTTTTGTGGAAAACATGATAGCTTTTTTTTCAGGATTCTTTACTGAATAGAACTTTCAGCACCATTTATTTGAAATGGAATTTTTTTCTAACATTATAAATGCTTTTACTGGTCACTTTTGATCAATTTTATGAGTCCATGCTTAATAAAAGTATTAATTTGTTAAAAAAAAAAAAAAATGGCAGTGTACTTCAAATCAATAATGTGACACTAGCTGTCAACTGTGGTTCTGTTCATTTATAGCACACATCAACTTATCGTGCTCTCTGAATTCAGTTATACAAACAAATATTTAAGATCGTCCATATTTAAGATAGTCTTTGGTTATAGAAAATATATATATATATATATATATATCACTTTCTTTCAAAACGAGTTAAACGAAATTAATCCTATTTAACACTCCAAACAGGACTGACAACTGTATCATTCTGCTGTGTGAACATAGCCATTCTTCCCCTATTCCCATGAGTCATCTCAGTCTATGTCATGGGAATGTGTAGGATACCACTGACTTAAAATCATGTGTCTGAGAGCCCCATTTGCATCTGGTATAAAGATCAGCATGTCTCGTGTGATCCAATCACAAGCGCTACGTACAGGTGTAAACAGGGTCCAAAACACTCTCTGATCCAATCGTTCAAATCACAGTATGAAGTAGTTATAATATGAACACATCGCATTTGAAATGCAAACACTAATCACTCTTCATACATCGTGCACAACCTCGAAGGACCGCTTATTCACCTGTCAATCAACCACAGCACTGAAACAAAAGTTTAAAGCTTTGCTGGTTATATATGACTTGTAAGCGAAACAAAAGTGCATTTACAACACATACACAAGACTTTTTTTCTCTGATCATCCGAGATAGATTTCACTTAATACCAGATGTAAACAGTCTATTCAGTACTCAGAATCACCATTTTCAGATTCATGATATCATGCTATCAGCTTCATCATGAATTTTAGCTTTGTGCCCTTGGGATAAAAGGTTGTAATCAGATTTGTTTTCTAGTTTTGTTCCACGATTCTAAGCCCAGGTCAATTTAACTTCTCAAAGAACACAATTCTTACTAGTGATAAACCAAAATTAATTTAACGAAAACGAAATGACAGTTTTCATTTAGCTAAAAACCGAAACCAAAATTAAAGTTTAATATTCAAATCAAATACATTTAACAATCAACACTGGATACAGCAATCTGCCACTCCACATTAAAGAGCGTAAGAACAACATTTGATTTGTTTGAATTTTGTAATAAAATTGACAATCTGAAAGCTCAGACTTTCATATCAGAAATAACAAAGCTTTTTGTAATTATTGGGTGGTAGGCATGCTACAAATAGGCTAATTTAGTGAAGTTTTGTTTGCGCATCAACTGGAAACAGTAAAGGACTAAAACATCTCGGTTCATTAAAATGAAGATCAAAAACGAGAAATTGATAATCAACCCTAGCCCAAGCTGACATGTTTTCCTACTGTAGCTTATCCACGTTGTGCGCAAAAGATAAGACACTGAAACGGCACTACAATTAAACATTATTTCGGTCAACAATTTCGGCCTTCCAAAACTGTTTTAAAATTCATTTTCAGTCAAAACAGTTTTGAATGGCTGAAATGTTGGTGCATCACTAATTCTTACGGGGGGTTAACGGTTTGTGTCTGCATGCTCTGAGTCCTAAATATTTTAGGTGGTCCTGGGGCCATCCTCTGAGCTCCCCCATGGCCTGCCACAGCAGAGGGCATATGGCAGGAGAGGAGGGAACAAGGTTTATAACACCAAATACAAAGGAGGGGGGAAAACAATGCACTGTATTTTTGGTTTCCACTGAGGAACACAAATGCCAGGCTATTTCAAGAGTGGGGGAGGGGTGACAGCTAATTGTGTCTTGCACCTTCAGATGCATAAAATCTGAGGTGATTAATTACTAAGTGGCGATACATTTTTCATGATCCTTCGTCAAAGGCACGGCAGTGCAGGGGGGCCACCAGGACTCTGAGGCCAATCATGTGACGGTTGCTCTCAAAAGGGCGGGGGTGAATCTGTCTCTGACATTACAGAGGGAACAAAAGAGCTGCAGAGGTGAGCCGTTCAGCAAATCTGAGACTACAAGTAAACATATTTCATTCAGGGCACAAACTATAAAGGAAGTGTGGCAGTATTCTGTAAAATGAGGTTATAAGCAGCAGTTTTACACTTTTTACAAACAATTAAAAGCAAAAAGCCTTGTAAGTGTAAAGCTGCATTGATAAGTGTGGGCACAGGAGCACAGTCTGGGTGGTCACACTGCATGCCAGAAACAGCCAATACCAAGCACTGGGGGTTAAAAGAGTGAGACAGAAAGAGGCATCCACACCCAGGCAACTAGAGGTTACTGACACATCACAGAGTAGAGTGTAGAAACACACAGTCACAGGCAGAGAGCGCTGCACAGCACACAATCTACAGCGCTCTGCTGCACGGCATTTGAGCTTCCTTTCTGCTTCAGCGACTGATTTTTCATCAGCTCTCCAAACACTAGTTTAAAATAGTCAATTATTGGGTTTGTCTAAATACATCTGAGTACATGGTGATCATGTGTAGGCTGCTAGTAGTTGTTTAGGACAGTGGGGACAAATGATCTGTTGGGCATACGTGTATATGGAAGCTTAGTACTTTTTTTGCACAAAATGAAAGCGGTGCACGCTTTTTGTTTATAACTCTTGATATGAGCAAATTTGGGATATGGAGATATGTCGGCCAGACATTTACATGACTAAAAGGAAAGATAATAGAGCAGTTGCATACTCTAAACCATTGAGGGTTGCAATTGTGCTTTGAGCTGTTTTTTCTAGCAGGGAAATTTTTCTGGAGCATCTGAGACTGATGCTTTAGCACATTTTTTTTTTTCTGGTAAAAATAAGCCCAACGGTTCAGTTGAGTTAAAAATGGCTCAGAGGATAACAGTACTGTCCATCTGTGAGTAACGCATCACATCATCTGGTGTTATGAATTACTTTCTCTGCAAGGATTAAAAATACCATTCGAGTCATTAGACTGGGGTGCGAGGTCATAAACTGCCGGGATGGAGCTAGAATCAAGTACGCAAGCATCCCAGCTATGAATACTGGTGGTTTTGGTGTAGAACAGTGATCGCCTAATATTTCAGTGGCCCTAGTTCCAGAAGCATTTTTCCCATTCATTTTCCCTGTAGTCATTTCAAAGGAATTCCTCAATTACAAGTCTAAATCCGGGTGCGCACTGTGCGATTTTGGCCACGATTTGGTCATCTGAGACCAATTTTAAAAATCCTAAAAGATTCCTCTGACCCTAGGATATCTGTAGTCTCTGGTTGTTAGTTTGACATATTCACAGACAGCCGATTAATGACTGTTGCAATCAAATTTACACCTCTGACGAAATTCTGTCAGAAGATTTGGCGCACAGTCCTGCATTGTGACTTCTACGACAACTGTCAAATTGACTTATTTTTCAAGACAAGCCACTATCAAAATGAACATGAGATTTCTTTGTTAGCCTCCATTTCAGTCCCGCATATAATGCAGCTCACAGTCACCGAACGTGTATGGGTTGATATAAAACTTGGGACAAGTTTTCACGTGCGCGTCCATTTTTAACGCGTTTTGACTGTCGTACAGTCTGACATAAATGACAGCTGAGATCCCACAGTGTGACATGAGGATCATGTTCGTACAGTCTGACAAGCAACAATCGTAAAGGACTATTATAAATCGCACAGTGTGCACCCGGTTTAAAGGGTTAGTTCACCCAAAAATTAAAATTCTGTCATTAATTACTCACCCTCATGTCGTTCCACACCCATAAGGACCTTCATTCATCTTCAGAACACAAATTAGGATATATTTTTGATGAGCGCGTATCGAACTGCCAAAGTCACATGATTTCAGTAAACGAGGCTTTGTTACGTCATAAGCGTTTTGAAATTTCAATGGTTCACCACTGGGGGGCGTGACTTTGGCAGTTTGACACACGCTCCGAACCACTGATTCGAAACAAAAGATTCGTAAAGCTTCGAAGCTTCATAAAGCAGTGTTTTGAAATCGCCCATCACTACATATTGTTGAATAAAGTTGTTATTTTGTTTTCTGGTGCACAAAAAAATTATCTCGTCGCTTCATGACATTAAGGTTGAACCACTGTACTCACATGAACTGTTTTAAAGATGTCTTTAGTAGCTTTCTGGGCATCTGAAAGTGTTAATTATCTTGCTGTCAATGGAGGCCTCACTAAGTCATCTGATTTTATCAAAAATATCTTAATTTGTGTTCTGAAGATGAACGAAGGTCTTACGGGTGTGGAACGACATGAGGATGACTAATTAATGACAGAATTTTCATTTCTGGGAGAACTAACCCTTTAAACTGCAAACCACACCAATCAGCCATCTTGGAGATGAATCAGGGCTGTCACGACAAGATTTTCACAACATTTTTATCATGGCCAAAAGAATCATGATAGCTATAAAAATAAAAAAAATTATAATGCTATCAGTCAAATTCTTCATTAACTATTTTGTTTCCTTTTTTTTGGACCAATGAATCACACTCAAAGTACAAGTGCAAGTAGGCAGAGTTTGTAATGCAAAATGAAGGAACAATATGAAACAGACATTAAGTATAAAAACAATATTTGCTGAAAGCAAAACATCAAAAATTCTAAATAATATTCTGTTAACCTGAAGAAACTGTTTTTGGGCAGAAACTAGATTGTAACATCAGATAGTGACTGTCTGGGTGCTAATCTTCAAGAATGTTTGCACAACATTCTTTTGATAATATTCACAAGAAAATCTCAAAGCTGATGGTATATTTCTCTATTGAGAAAATGAATGGGGCTTTTACTTCTGGTGCTTTTTTGAATAACACCATATTGCTTTTCAGTGAAACGCTTCAACAGCATTTGCTAAACATCTGCCTGCCTCATCTGAATTACAGTTGAGAATGAAGTAGTGAAGTCTCTCTTCATTCTGAGAGAGTCATGTGCTGCGTAACAGCCGTACAGCAGTGATGTGGGACAGGGAGCATATTACTCAATGCAGGGAGGTGGAGGTAGTCCAGGTAAAAAAAAGGCATTGTACCCAACTGTCACTCACCCAATGCTGTCTCTCATACCAGAACATGGCGAGCATCTACTTGCTGTGGTGATCATAGGGAATGCTATTCTGAAGTGGGTGGGTGGAGGGGGGAAACATATATTTGTGAAGAAAATCAACAACAATGTGGTAAACACCGCAAGAACGCGTATCTGAAAAAAAAGCCTTATAGCAAATATTCAAATCACCAGAGACTCTGTAGATAGAATTATGACTCTGGGCAGCATGCCAAGAATGTGTTAAGTTTTGAAAAGAACTCTATGCAAATAAAATACGAAATATGTGGCAGTGGTTACACAATACAGGGCTCAACAATATGGATGACCCAATGGCCTAGGGCCGGTGCTTGCGTTTCAAATGACTTACATTTATAAGTTAAGTTCACCAGTTTTGATGCTTTGCAAATATAAAATTCTGGTGTTCTGTGATGTTCTGAACAATGTTGTTTTGCAAATTCGACTGACTAAATATGTCAGCAATGCAACGTTTTTTTAGCTGGCTGACAGAGATAATGGAGAGTGA
>RJVU01026577.1:1727009-1737332 GCA_003731715.1 Anabarilius grahami
AAAAAAAAAAAAAAAAGAAAAAAAAAAGGACCACAAATATTGATAATTGATCTATTTGATTAAATTGTCTAATCAACTGTTCTCTCCTAACACCTGCTTCCAACTAACAACAGAAAGTAGCTTATGGCCCATGGCTATGATATAAATGTAACTTAAGCCTATTGGCTATTTAAAAACAAAAACAAAACAAAAAACATGTATAAGCAGAACCTTACATGGGTATCCTTTGCACAAGACTTCAATAGGAGTGGACATTTTCTTCTCACTGATTCGCTCATACTTCTGTCTCTTTGTGGCAGCCTTCAGACCCTGCCATGGCAGAGAGCCCAGGTTGAAGTACATGAGCACATAGCCAAGAGACTCCAAGTCATCTCGTCTGGATTGCTCTGTGAAAGAAAACACCGATAAACACCGTATGTCATTATGATGGCCTGACTAGAACAGGTGAAGGGGCTTGATCGTAAATGTTAGGGTGATGACAGGTCAGGTCTGAAAGTACAGGAGGTTTCAATAAGTTAATATTATAAGTTTATTCAAAAGATGTAGGGTACCTATTCCCAAGTGGGTGTTGATGGAAGCGTAGCGAGCAGTGCCAGTCAAGTTTTTGTTCTCGCGGTAAGGGATGTGCTGGTGGGTGCGAGCATCTCTGTACTTCTTGGCCAGGCCAAAGTCAATGATGTAAACAAGGTTGCCCTTCTTCCCCAGGCCCATAAGGAAGTTGTCGGGCTTGACGTCTCTGTGGATGAAGTTCTTGGAGTGGATGTATTCGATTCGGCTGATCTGATGACAGAACAGAGGACAGGTTCAGCAAGTTGAATGACTGAATGCAAGTTGAGAGACTCCATGCAAACCTAACACACCAATTCAAATAAAGCAATGAAGGCATGACAACCGCTGAACAAGCAGCCCTTTCACATTATGCCTCCTTTCACAACGCCTCTTGGCACTTAATACTCAGTCAAACAAAGTGAAAGAGGATACTGGTTGTCTATGTAAAACAGCTGAAAGGATGACAGTAAAGCTCGTCATGTCATCAGAACACCACTTCATGGATTCATTATCCCATTTTGGGTGTCCTATAACAAGAGGTGGTAGGGTGGAGAGGACAAAGGTTACGGGGATTCCGTCTACAGCCTTACCATCTGGTCAGCCAGCAGAAGAACAGTCTTTAGGCTGAACTTGCGAGAACAGAAATTGAAGAGATCCTCTAAACTGGGTCCCAGCAGCTCCATCACCATCACATTGTAATCTCCCTCTGCTCCACACCATTTGATTGTTGGGATACCGACTGTAAAAGAAACAATTACCATTAGCACAGCAGATTTTTTTCCCTACAAAATGGGAATCTAATGTGGTTTATGAAGAAAATCCTTGTCAACCAAAATGATCTTGAAAGTTTAGACTACCGAATAGTTTGACTAATATGTACCTGTATCTTTGAAGGACTGACAGACAGAATCTGAAGATGGTGACCTACAACATTATAGGTGGGGGGTTGGGAGCACGTTTGTTTCAATAGGGCAGTGATGTGATAAAACCAAGCAGAGCTTTAGATTGAGTAAACCAGCAGTGATGGTTGGTCACCCTCAGAAAGGGCTCTAACCCATCAGCCATAAAATATCAACCATCTCTAGAAGACCTTGAAGTGATGTATGAAAAGATATAGGCTGCCGTGGAAGGACAGCTGATACCCAATTAGATCACTTCAAGGGTGTTTTCCTGCCCCGTCACAGTTCAGCCACATGTGAACCAGAAAAGGCAGCCTTCACAACACTAACAATTTGAATGTGTACTGATAGGATAGATGTTGAATACACATTATCTTCCAGTTAAACAAGCAAGCCCCAATTACAGCGAACAGCTTTAACAAAACTTGATATCCAATTTGATATATTCGTTTACAAGTTGTCAAATGCAATTTCTGGCAAAAAACAGAAGTTTTACAGGATATAATCTACAGTGTAATGACAGGTCTCTTGAACACGGTCTCTTGTCTGCCATCAGACAGTCTAGATTTTCCAGTGTCATTCACATATACCCAGCAGCACACTCAGGATTATCGAGGAGAGGAAGAGACAGAGGGCTCAGCAGCATTCTGGAAGGTCAAAGATCTCTCGGCAGCTGCTGTCGTGTCTACCGTCATGTGTGCCCTGAGCCTGACCACTGCCTTCAACAGCACAGAGCTTTTGCTGTTCAGCACTTTGCAGAAAACATCTTCCAGGTCAGCTATTCCTGCGCAAACTCAGGAGGTTAAATATATCTCCTGGTCTGAGCCGTCCAGCGCGCCTTTCCATTCTCATGTCAGGACAGCTCTGGCACAGTCTATATTAATAGGAATTAAAATAGAAAAATGTCGAGCCCAGTGCTTCTCCATGTAAGGACTCAAACAAGAGTGCAATTGTGGTATTAAAACATCCAGTAATAATAATAATAATTAAAAAAAAAAACAATAAATAACATAGAAGGCAAGGATTTCTTTCTCCCTAAAACAATGCTTGTACATGCACACACAAATGCGTGCAAGTACCCACACCTTTCTCGATGTAAAGTTGTCAGTGTGTATGTTCATGCTATGCTAAATAAGGCTGGGAGTGGTGAGAGAGACCCAGTTAGGAGATGGAATGCACAGGGTGGCCCCTCCCCCCCCAAACCCACTCCCCTCCGCATGCACCATCTGGCCTGGGCTCCATGTGATCACAGAGAACACAAGCGCTGAGAGGGAGGCTCACTCAGAACGTCGGTCTGTTGTGGCATGGATGCCATCACGTTTGGCCGCTGTGGAGCGAACTCCATGCATGCTCAGTCATGCTGAGAGCGAGCAGACAGACTTGAGCATGTTTGAAAGTGAATGCTGTAGACGACACTTTTTCTGCTAGCACCATAAAAATACCCCCGACAGTACTGTCACACATCTATCTAGAATAAGCAATCAGGGCAAACCCAACCGGAAATGGCGTGGGGGGTATTATTCTTCAGAAACCTAATTTATATTCATAAATAGGGCCCGATGACTTCAGTGATACAGAAAACGTGGACGGAAGCGCAGATTCCCCCCAAAAAAAGAAAAAAAAAAGGAAATTACTGTATAACGCAGAATGTCATGGAACTTGTCAAATTTTTGATGAATAAATAAGAAGTTGTTCAGTACACTTAATTTAAAATCACGATATGGACTAGCTTCTGTGAATATTAAACCACAAAAAGACTATTTAAACATGAATCCTGCATACTGAGTAGGGCTGCACGATTAATCGCATGCGATTGTCACGCGCATTTCGTCAGTAAAGCCGGTTCCCTGATTACCGCTAAATCGCCATCACCTGCTTTCAAATGGAGCGGCATTTAATAGACAAAGCCGTAGATCACTGACAAGCCACGCAATATCGCGTTCATATCGCAGATGAATCGCCTTCGATATGAACGCGATATTGCGTGGCTTGTCAGTGATCTACGGCTCTGTCTATTAAACGCGCTGCATTTGAAGGCAGGTGATGGCGATTTAGCGGTAATCAGGGAACCGGCTTTACTGACGAAATGCGCGTGACAATCGCATGCGATTAATCGTGCAGCCCTAATACTGAGCATGCGTGAAGGTCGTGGTGTTTTCAGCCTCTGCCGCCTATATGAGGACATGAATGCATAAACTTCATCTCCAGAGCTGCTTTGAGAGTCACTTCATGAGCATTTTATCGTTTCAGTTGAGAAAAACTATCACATCATCATAAACACAGAAACTCAAAAGATCCTCACGGCAACCCGTCAAAAAAAGTTTGGCTTAACTTGAAATTGTGTTAGAAATACATTACTGTTGTACTGTAGAATTTAGCTATGTCTCAATGGAATAATACTAACATTAACAATAATAATAATAATAATAATAATTATAAATTATTCAAACTTTTAATTTTTTTNATTATAAATTATTCAAACTTTTAATTTTTTTTTAAGAAATAATCTCTTTTTTCCCCATGTTTTAATTTTAACAATACAGCTCTGTTGTGCAGCACTTTGACAAAAAGTGTTTGTCAAAAAAAAGACAAATCAAACTTTAATTCATTTGATTACCAGAAAAATTTAAATACACACATAATTTCTGAAAAAACAAACATTTAATAAAAGATTAAAAAAAATAATAATAATTTTGTTGTTTTTATGAATTCAATTAATTACACATGCTTTTTGATTATCAAAATTGAATTAAACCATTAAAATGGAATCCAGAAAACTTAACAGAAAAAACAATTTAATTGTTGTTAAATTGTATAATTTCATGATTTAAATTAGACATACTTTTTGATTACTAAAATTTTATTTAACCATTAAAATGGGAGTCAAAAAAACCTGAAAAATTTAAACGGAAAAAAAAACGAAATTTGGGGAAAAAATAAATAGGGCCCTACATAAACAAATCACCCTATATTGCAACAGAACCAAAGTGTCAAGAAAAACCTGACTTTTGTGCCTGATTACAGGACTATATGGATGCAAAACCACAGAGAGACCACAAATTGCGTAGTTCCTCTACTTCCACACTAGAGTTTTCAAAAGTACCGACTTCTGTACCAAGTTAGATTTGTAAACACCTCTGATTGACCATTGTGTTGACGCGCTCATCGGATGTGTCTGTGATTGGCTTCAATGATCAACGCTTCAAAAACATTGTAAATAGTCATCAATTATGCTCTTCACAGAGGGCTTACACAGATACACACGGGAGCGGTTGAAAGCAGGAGTCTATCGTGGACCAGTCCGCTGATAGACGTCTGTTTTCCAATGCTTCCGCTCCCACTTTTTAAATTTAAACACTTCTGTGTGCTTTCAAATGCTCCTGTGCGTTGATCACTGTAGCCAATCACAGACATATATGATGAGCATGTCAACACAATGGCCAATCAGGTGTGTTTACAAATCCGCTCAACAGCGCTCAAAACGTCACATTTTTTAAATTTCATTGGTACCGAAGTCGGTACTTTTGACAACTCTATTCCACACAAGTCTAAATGTTAAGCCAATGAGAAGACGAATCATGGTGTTGACAAAACGCTGTGAGTAGTTTGAGATCTGATAATGCTACTCTCGGCGGAGAAGTTGACTCACTGACTGATGATGCAAGGGGAACTGGTCACGATTGGTTGGCCGCCCACTGTTGCCACAGTATTCTTTATCACAATCTAAGAAATGGAGATCCAGTGAACTACACCTTACCTTCAGAGAACCCTCTTAATCAAATTACTAAAGAGGCCAACAAAAGAACTATATTAAGCCATCATAAAATTGTCATTGTTCATTAAGGCTTTAGCAGCTGATATTACTTGCCAGGGCTCAACAGGAAGGATTTCCTATAGTTCCAGTATTTACTTGCCTTGCCAAATTTCCACTGGCCACACCACAAAATTATACATTTTTATTTACACTTACAGTTTAAAAGTTTGGGGGTCGTAAGATTTATTTATTTTTTTGTTTCTTTAAAAGAAATTTAAACTTTTATTCAGAAAGGTGCATTAAATTGACAGTAAAAATGTATGTAATATTACAAAAGATTTACATTTCAAATAAATGCTGCTATTGTGATCTTTCTATTTATTAGAGAATCCTGAAAAAGTATCACCATTTCCACAGAAATATTAAGCAGTACTGTTTTGATAATAATAATAATAATAATGTTTCTTGAGCACCAAATCAGCATATTACAATGATTTTATCCAATAAATGCCTTGGTAAGCATCAGAGACTTTTTAAAAACAATTTAAAAATCTTACCGACCCCAAATATTTGAACTGGAGAGCTTTTTTTCTTCTTCTTTTTTCATATTTGCTAGAAATATTTTTTTCTTGGTTATCATCATGAAAAATATGTTTTCTTAAAATATTTTTTCCCCTTTACAAAAATTGGCACCGAGCTAGAAATTATAACACTATAATGTGACTGCTATAATGTGTTTTGTTTGTAGTTTAACACATTCTTGATGTTTTCATTTTGTAATATAAGTTCTATCACAGCCAACTAGATAATATCTTGGTGACAAACCAGCATATTTTGCTAACAACAATCTAGAACACATCACAGAAACCAAACGTTTAATAAATAAAAAAAATGAAATGTACATCATTGATGAATTCCAGTGGCAAGAAGCACTGTCCCAAAAAGGAAGTAACTCTTTGACAGCTGGCCTGAAACTCTTTCACAGAAGCATCCTTAATGCTCTGCTTGCACTATTTTATAATACAATTAGAATGTACTCTATCAAATGGCCTTTCAAAATTCAGTGTGATGTTTCAAAAAAACAAAACCTGTCAAGGTAAATTTGAACAACTCCTAACAGTTTATAATAAATATTTCAGATTGAAGAGTTTTCTTTTCCACAAATGAACAAGTCTACAGGCTCTTATGCATGTGTCAGCAGTGTGAGGTGTGTACGTGTGACTCATAGTTCTGTATTAACAGAAGCCGGATGGAGACCACGAGGAGCTGTTGACTGAGTATGGAAACACATACCGCCTCCTTGCATCATTTTGTAGATCTTGCTCTCGATGTGCAGCTGTGGGTGCTTCGTTTTCACACATTCTAGCTTGATGGCTACTTCTTCCCCCACGGAGATGTCTGTGCCTGAAGATCAGAAAAGACAGGATTACACTATACATCACCAAACAGAAAAGTGAAAGACTGATAGTGGATGGAGAAACAACCAAATTGCTTGACACGTCTAGGGAGCTTTAACATAACATATCTACACATGTACCTGTGACGTACAACAGACGCATACCTGAGTGTGACAACAATAAATCCACTCAACTAGAGAGGCTTTGCAGTGTCTAAATAAGCATTAGCTTCCAGTTTATTATGAGTCATTGGGACACAATTAAACATAACCAAAAAATATAATGAATATGCAGGCCCACTATGATTAAAAAAATTCTGTATATCTAAGGCTGACTCACACAGCTTTCCAGTGTGAGGGAGTGGGAACAATTATCTTCGCGTACTGCTATACCACCTCCTTTCCGGCCCACCATCTGCCTCAACTCAACATCCTGAGCTGAGGATGCTGAAAATCATCCACCTTCATCGGCTGTAACAGACACCCAATGAAACAGAGGAGGAGAATGACAACACTACGGGATTTCCAAGGACTAGGCCAAGTATATGTGGTGTGCCTGATGAATGTGACATGAAAAGCAGAATGAATGAGGTGGTTTAAAAAAAAAAAGAAAAACAAAACAAAAAAACCGAATGAACTTCCCTCTTACTCAGAGTCTGGGAACTTATATGCTACATGAACCCAGTCCTGCTTTTCCGGCTTGTAGACAGCAGACCAGTCTTAGACTGGCCACACACTTTAAGCCTGATTTTAAGCCCTGAACGAATGGGGGATGGGGGGTGTTCCGATTCCGATTTTTTTTTTGTCCCAAAAAAAAAAAAAAAAAATCCTTTATTGCTATTATAACTGCTCCCGATCGAAACGGAGTGTCCCCGATCTCAAATCGTAATATCAAACATGTTTGATATTTACGACTCTTGATCGAGCCTCTGACATGATACCCGTGAAAGCAAATGAGAGTGAGCAAACGTCACCTGAAATATGTTGCGTGTTTCTTTAGCTGAAACTTGGCAGCCACAAACATGCCACGAAAGTGGAGTATTGAGAGAGATCACCACCCATATCCTTTTTTTTTCTATTTAGTTTTTCACTGTAAAGCAGAACACGTGGCAGGAGAGCTGACTGACAACGTCGAATAACCTCCATTTGTTTTTCTTCTCAAGTCACATTTGATCTCTGCAATCAACAGGTGTGTGGTCTCACAGTCCGGTCGAATCATCTAATGTGTGCGTTCAGAGGATTATAATGCTAAAAATCGTCTGAATCTGTCATTATGTCTGTGGTCTTCCACAGTTATAAAATCAGTTAAGATTTGAAAATCGTCTAGTGTGTCCCAGGCCTTACTCTGGACAAACTATAATAATAGGCCTCAACCACTCTGTCACATGTCCCTTTTCCACCAACAGGTTTCCACAGGAAATGTGTTTCTGGACTGGAAAAATCAGCTCCGTACTGTCCCCTAAAACATAACTACTAATGTCAGATGCAGGAGGTCTACAACAAAATGGCAAAAATAATTTTAATAAATAAATTGACTGATATAAATTATACTATGTTTAATAAATATATTGGGCTGAATGGTTACTCAATTAAATTTATATTGTGATACGGATTAGTGTGGTTATCAATTTGCATCAAAATCTCAAAAAGCCACAAAGCATATTATTTGTACTATTTTGGCTCTAAGATGGGTCATTGCATAGAGAAGTTTGCATGTGTTTGGGTGAGCTGTGTGTATGTATGTATATGTATATATATATATATATAAATATAAATAAAAGGGTTTTTCTTGTGTAGTGCAAGTGTTTTTACAGGGCTCAACGCTAAGGATTTTTTCTGCTAGCCTGGTCGGCCAGTGGTTCAAATTTTTACTTGACCCGCCAAAATTCACTGGCCCCACAACAAAAAATGTATAAAAGTAAAAGACAAGAAAATGGGCTTATAAAATAAGCATAGTTATTGTTTTCGTTGTTTTTGATACATTTAACCTTAATAAATAAGGTTATGACACCAAAAGCTACTAGATTAAGTTATATTTTAAATATTGTTAGACAAATAAACAGTAAGTAGTAAAATAGTAACAAATAATCAAATTACGAGTAATAGCACAAATAAATACAACAGAACAAACATATAAATAAAATAAATGGTGCTTTTCAAGTTTCTCATGTAGGTTTAAACAGGAGATTTTCAGGTACAGAAATTGTAATCTAAAGTATAACTATAACTATAGAATAGATTAAACTATTAAAGTTAATCAGTCAAGAGCAGTTACAGATGCATAAAAATGTTTTTAATGTTGAAAATATAAAACGTTAAATACAGTCATTTGAAATTTTAAAAAATGAAGACACTTTAAATGTGAAATTAAACCCGCCAGTAGGTGGCAGCGAATCACTGTTAATGAGCGAATCATTGAGATTCAACCGATTCATTCAAGAGGCTGATTCATTGATTCATTCAGGAAGTGTTGCTCAGAGACGCAAACAATTCTGTGGACTTTGGAACTATTTTCGTTGGCGAAATACAGAGAAACAGACATTTTTGCCCCTTATCTTGAATTTTGGGGGCATTCTAGAGGCATTTTAATAGACTAAATCACGCAGTGAAAGCGTACACTTTAATATGCACGCGCACTAGTTTAACCTACTAGACTATGTCAAGTAGTGCATGTGTGCACTTAATGGGTGTGTTTTTGTTTGGTTTTTGTAAAGTGAGGGACATACTCGATATTATCAGATCGTTAAATCAACAATTACGATATTATAGACTATATATAACGCACACCCTACAGCACTGGCCCGATCGGGCAAGTGACCGGTGCTTCTACTTATAGTCCTTATTGTCGAGCCCTGTTTTATATCTTTGCAAGAGCATTCTTTGTTTCTGTGTTTTTGGATGTAATGTATCTATCTGTTTAAAAAAAGAAATGCTGAGAGTTTCAATTTTGCAGTTTGTGTTGATTTCATAAAAAAATGTGGTTCCAGATAGATATCCAGAACTTCTTGTCAAAGCAATAAAGTCCAGTAAACTCAAATAGTTAAGTTATGTTGAGGAAAAATAACTATTTTTTGTCAAATAGACTTGCTTCATGGTTGTGAAAACATGAAAAATTTATTTCAACCAATATGTTTTGGTTTTCAAACCAAAAATTCCAAATGCTCATTAATTGATACAGTACGTTGGCTCAAATTACTGCACGTTATTTCAACAACTACATATAAATTGAGTGAACTTAACACCTAATGTTAGCTAAACTTAATTGTGTCAATGCAACAAGATGTCAAGTTGTGTCAACAAATCATTTTTTTACAGTGTACAGTTAAAAACTGAACGTGTCTGCTCAATTCAGCACAAGCCGAATGAGAGTCGCAGCACAGATTAGCAGCAGGAGTCAGATTTCACCTCACTTCGCCCATTTCGCCTCACTCTCGACGATGGATGAAGATTTGGTTGCAAAGCGAAATGTAAAAGCGCATATGTATGCGAGCGAAATGGTCGCAGTGTAGAGCCCTGTACTTAAACTTTCTATAAAGATGATGAATCAAACATTGGATGATTCTTTTGATTTGAAAGTATGTTCTCAAAACTCATAAGACTGCAGCATGATACGGATACTTGTGGGCGGGTTACATAATGAGTTTCTTCATTGTTCGGCTTTCACGTCAACTGCAGCATGGAAACCTGAACCATTCAGTAGAAAACAAATAATAGAAAACAGCTCT
>RJVU01026577.1:1737378-1783463 GCA_003731715.1 Anabarilius grahami
TTTTTTTTTTTTAGGTGAAAAGAAACAGCCAGATCACCAATTGCAGTAATAATAGAATAGCCATACAGCCACTATGGTGGACATAAATTTAAAAATGAATGTTTTCGCAATTTATTAAAAGTGTAGTAATAGGGGTTAAATGGATCGTGATCCGTACGGACCAGGACACACAGTTCGGCATGCATGTGATTCGTGGATTAATTTCAAGTTTATCCGCCATAGACTGAAAGTTTATAATTTACACGTGTGTTATCTTGCTAGTTTACACATTCAATAGATTTTAAACTATTCCAGTGCTAGAAGAGGCAAAAGAGAATTTAATTTGTTACTTGTCTCGTGCGCTGTTATCTCTGCACACAGCCGCACACACACACCAGAGGTGTGCACACAGAGAGAGGCGCGTTTCATTGATTCCTCTTTCAAAAACTCAAAAACTGCAATACGATCCAAACTAGGGGTGCAACGGTTCAAATTGCTCACGGTTCGGTTCGTATCACGGTTTTAGGGTCACAGTTTTGGTACGGTTCGGTATGTGCCATGTTCCGGGAAAATAGGACTATTGTCTAAAAATAAAGAAAATAAGAACAAATAATCAAACTACAAGCAACAGCACAAGTAAATGCAATAGAACAAATATTCAAATAAAATAAACAATGCTTTTCAGGTTCTCTCAGGTATCTAACAGTAGTTTTCAGGTACAGAAAATGGATAAAGTAATCAAATATAAAATAATACTGCACATCTTCACTGTTTAAATTAAATAAAGATTAATCATTATTGAAGTTACAAACTATTCAATCAAGAGCAGTGAGTGATTTGTTGTTTGATTTAACATTAAAAACACAGGCAGCAGGAATATTTTTTTTCCCTTTAAGACATGCACGATCCAGTACATATACTGTTACACATGCGATGTCTTTCTTGGCTATTATATGTTCACTTAAGACATAACCGACTATGTTTGTTAGGATACTCGCCAAGACTGGCATGCTGACATAATATTTGTATGAATTTGTCCGCTGAAGCTCAAGACTTAAGAGAACTCAGTATTTGGCGCTGTCTGAAATAAGCGTGTTCCCGCTTTGGATGAGCGCACACACAAATCTTCTCACAGCGCGCACAAGTTCTCTTTCGCGTCTTGCTCTTAAATGTTTAAATCAGCAAAGGCTTAAATGAGTTTAGTTTAAACACAGATAGCAACATGTGCTGTTCAGGTCTCACCTGCGCTCGTACGCTATCAACATCCGGGTGATGACGGTGTAAGTGACTGGACATTAGAGCATACGGCACTCTCAGTGAACCAAGTTTACAAAGAGTGACTGTTTTGTTCACGCTTTTTGATGATCGCTATTGTAACGTTTTGGGAAGCCAGAATGCACATCCATCGACTGAAACATACATTATCTGAACTCTGTCTGTCTTCCACGTTGCTATTTTCAAGAAACCATATTAGCCTATAGATGCGTCGTCATTCGAGATGAACCGCGGTGCAAATGCGTGCCGAACCGTAAGTGGAGAACGGTACAGTTTTTTTTTTTTACTGAGAACTGTTGCACCCCTAATCTGAACCATGAGTTTTGTGATCCATTGAACCACTAGCGGTAGTGAGTGTTACGTCAATTTGTTAGATGACTAGTCTCGCTATTAAAGGTGCCCTAGAATGCTTTTTCACAAGATGTAATATAAGTCTAAGGTGTCCCCTGAATGTGTCTGAAGTTTCAGCTCAAAATACCCCATAGATTTTTTTTTTATTAATTTTTTTACCTGCCTATTTTGGGTCATCATTATATATGCGCCGATTCAGCCTGCTTCCCCTTTAAATCCTCGCGCTCCCCGCACCCGAGCTCGCTACTCTATAATACACTGCATAAACAAAGTTCACACAGCTAATATAACCCTCAAAATGGATCTTTACAAAGTGTTCGTCATCAGATCATGTAAGTATAGTATTAATTTGGATGTTTACATTTGATTCTGAATGAGTTTGAGGCTATGCTCCGTGGCTAACGGGTTAACGCTACACTGTTGGAGAGATTTATAAAGAATAAAGTTGTGTTTATGAATTATACAGACTGCAAGTGTTTAAAAATGAAAATAACGATGGCTCTTGTCTCCGTGAAGACAGTAAGAAACGATGGTAACTTTAACCACATTTAACAGCACATTAGCAAAATGCTAACGAAACATTTAGGAAGACAATTTACAAATATCACTAAAAATATCATGTTATCATGGATCATGTCAGTTATTATTGCTCCATCTGCCATTTTTCGCTATTGTCCTTGCTTGCTTACCTGTATAACATCTGATGATTCTGCTGTGCACATCCAGACATTAATACTGCCTGCCCTTGTTTAATGCCTTGAACATGGGCTGGCATATGCGAAATTTGGGGGCGTACATATTAATGATGCCGACTGTTGCGTAACGGTCGGTGTTATGTTGAGATGTTCTTCGGAGGTCTTTTAAACAAATGAGATTTACATAAGGAGGAAACAATGGTGTTTGAGACTCATTTGTATGTCATTTCCATGTACTGAACTCTTGTTATTCAACTATGCCAAGATAAATTCAATTTTCAATTCTATGGCACCTTTAAATGCTCCTCCACAATAGACAGTGACTTATGACATGTAATGCTCATCTATAAAGAATTTTAGTAGGACATGTGGCATGAATCATACAGCTCACAATATAATACATAATGATTACATAAATCAACCGATCAGGCATAACATTATGACCACTTTCCTAATATTCTGTTTCCTAATATTGGTCCCCCTTTTGCTGCCAAAACAGCCCTGACCCGTCGAGGCATGGACTCCACTAGACCCCTGAAGGTGTGCTGTGATACCTGGCACCAAGATGTTAGCAGCAGATCCTGTAAGTCCTGTAAGTTATGAGGTGGAGCCTCCATGGATCGGACTTGTTTGTTAAGCACATCCCACAGATGCTTGATTGGATTGAGATCTGGGGAATTTGGAGGCCAAGTAAACACCTCAAACTCATTGTTATGCTCCTCAAACCATTCCTGAACCATTTTTGCGTTATGGCAGGGCGCATTATCCTGCTGAAAGAGGCCACAGCCACCAGGGAATACCATTTCCATGAAAGGGTGTACATGGTCTGCAACAACGCTTAGGTAGGGGGTACGTGTCAAAGTAACATCCACATGGATGGCAGAACCCAAGGTTTCCAAGTAGAACATTGCCCAAAGCATCACACTGCTTCCATTGGCTTGCCTTTTTCCCATAGTACATCCTGGTGCCATGTGTTCCCCAGGTAAGCGAAGCACAAACACCTAACCATCCAAGTGATGTAAAAGAAAACATGATTCATCAGACCAGGCCACCTTCTTCCATTGCTCCGTGGTCCAGTTCTGATGCTCACGTGCCCACTGTTTGGTGCTTTCGGCGGTGGACAGGGGTCAGCATGGGCACCCTGACTGGTCTGCAGCTATGAAGCCCCATATGCAACAAACTGCAATGCACTGTGTATTCTGACACCTTTCTATCAGAACCAGCATTAACTTCTTGTGCAATCTGATCTACAGTAGCTCATCTGTTGGATCGGACCACACGGGCCAGCCTTCGCTCCCCACGTGCATCAATGAGCCTTGGCCGCCTATGACCCTGCTGCCAGTTCACCACTGTTCCTTCCTTGGACCACTTTTGATAGACACTGACCACTGCAGACCGGGAACACCCCACAAGAGCTGCAGTTTTGGAGAAGCTCTAGTCCACTAGCCATCACAATTTGGCCCTTGTCAAACTCGCTCAAATCCTTACGAATGCCCATTTTTCCTGCTTCTAACACATCAATTTTGAGGACAAAATGTTCACTTGCTGCCTAATATATCCCACCCACTAACAGGTGCCGTGATTAGAGTTGCCAAAAGTACCGCAGTGCTTCCCACACATAGACTTTACTTGGGAGGGCCGCCCAGGTATATTAAAGGGGCTCTCTGTAGGAATGACACCCAGTGTTCAAAGTAGGTACTGCATTCCAAATTCAAAATATAGTTTGGCCCGCCCCCTCGTTCAAAGACGCGGGTTGCCAGCTTTTACAGCATATGGTTGCCAGCAACAATAGGTAGTGCAATTGAAAGCTGAGGAGACTTGCACACTGTAAGCTGATGAGTTGATTTATCTGTTTTGATATGCTTTTACCAATTCCGATTTTCTTTCTAAGAACTATAAAATGACAACATATACAAACAGTATTTTATAAAAGTCAGTAATAAAATATAAACAGCTCAAATAAATGCAATAGAATAAAGAGAGCTATAAAACTAAGTTGTTTGGGTTAAATGGGTTTTTATTCAGGTAAGAAATACTACAGAAATTAAAGTAATCAAATGTAAAATAACACATTGTGTTATTTTGCATTGCTTACCTTAATTTCTGTAGTCTTTATTGCAAATAATTCTTACCATTAAAGTTATAAAAAGTATTCAGTCAAGAGCAGAAAGTATTTTCTTTGTCTTTTGTTCTTTGATTAACATGACAGACAGCAGCAGGAATATTGGACTGCTGTCCCTTTAAGAGTTTATGAACGGTGTTCAACGGACCCAATACTGTTACACACAACATGGGTTCACTTTCTTAGCTATTTAACGATTCAAAACTGACTGTGTTTATCTGAATACTCGCCAAGATTGCCTGTGCCGCTGGTTTTGACATACTTTTGTATGTATTTGACAGTTTAAGCGCAGGAAGGCGCTTATTTTGGTACTTGTGACTCTGTTTGATTTCTGTCTCTGTTTGAGACTGAGCGTGGCTTGTTCGCTCCACTAATATAGATCAGTAGTGCGCGCGCTTTCGGTGTGAGCGCGAGCGCGAGACTTGCGGGAATGACTAAAACTGATACGCAATACAAACACTATTTCACCGGAGCGAATGAGACGAGAGAGAGGAGGCGCCCGCGCGGGTGTGTGTCACTTCACCGTGACAGAGAAGAGAGCGGGAACACGCAGCTGACGTTTTTGCCTGATTCTCTGACCCAGTTTGTTTGCTGGTTTCCATGGCTGCGATACGCGGTGTTTTCCGCCAACTGGCAACCTGTGATGTCGAAATACTATTGGATAAACTGGCAGCTCATGTTTCGCACAGACCAAAACAAAAACAGACATTCCGACACGGAACGCACATTTTCAAAGTAGAATATCTGGCTGTATCATTGTTTTTCTGAGAAACAAGTAGGTGAACTTAGCATGTTTCCTAAATATCTGCAAACATATTAGGGTATTTTTATGCTTTATTAAAGTAAATATCTTACATAGAGCCCCTTTAACAGCCGCCCAAGTATATTTGGAGACACATTTTTGCTTTTATTATTTTTATCCTCTTATTCATTTCACCTGTCAGTGGTCATAATGTTATGCCTGAACGGTGTATAACCTAGTATATACATTTATCATGGCAGAGTAACATTTATCAGAATGATAGGAACAATTGCAATGTCACAGCAGCAAACCCTTAATACAATTGAATACTAAGAAATTAATTTACAGTAAGCATGACGCAAGGTACAAGAAACAAGAGAAAAGGCAGATACTACAACCTTTCAAGTAATGCAAACACTGCAAACATCAGATCCTGTCAGTGCCTGTGGCAGGATGTTTCTCTAGAACTAATTTATTAAATATGGCTTAAATTTTGGATGTGCAAGCAATTTATTTTTACATGTTAAACAAGTGCTATACCAGGACCATGCCGCAGTGGAGCTGGATCCGGTACTCTCCTGTTGAAACTCATCCGTATGTATGCCATGTATATATTTCCAGCCACTGCTCTTCCTGAATTACCATGATCTATTTCCACTTGGAAAAGCCACTCTAAGAGGCACAAGTAGTACCAGCTTCACAGGATATATTCTACAAAGCCATCACCTGCCATGGCTCGTGGAAAAAGCTAAACAGGCAAACTTCTCAGACAGGCCGAAACAATACAACTGATCGTGACCCTTTTCAATCACAGCTGTAGAGATTTTCCCCACAGTCCCTGAAACCTTAAACCCACCCTGTGGGTACAGCTACAAAAAGTGGTATAACAATCAATAACTGTCAATAGTATAGTGCTCTTCAACACTGTTCATGAAAAAAAAAGCTGCTAATGCATGAGCTGCCCAACACAATCAGCTTAAGCTACACATTACCAATGATTAAATATATAGAGAGGGTCAACAAAAGGTATGAAGGAACAACCCTCAGCCAGAAAATTACAAAGACACCTTCCACCGCGATACCAAGTCCAGTGCTTCCCACAGGTTTGAAATATACTTGCGGTGGTAGCCGGGCGAAAAATCCTCCTATTACCCATGGCAAAAAAATGGTCTACTACATGTGACAACCAAATAATGTGTGAATTTTAACAGTATTTTTATTTATTGAAATTAATTTTTATTACATAACATATTACATACTAATATTATGCATTATTATGCATTGAAATTATGCAAAATTACAGCATTTAAATGGTTTACATTTTCCTATGTTCTCCTTGCTGTCATATAGTGTCTCTTTCAGTGAATGGGACACAGATTTTACTAGTAAAATTTATAAAATGAATAATATATGTCTCAAATAATGTTCTTAGTGTTTTCTTCCTGAGGGGGAGACTACAATAATTTACTATAAATTAAATGAAAATCGTATTAAATACAATTTATTGTGTAACCAAACTACCAATAATGCCCAAAAGAAAAAGAAAAAAATTAGCGTGTGACTTTTAATTATAAACAAGCCCGAAATACACCGGTACTCTTATTTTGAAATGTCTGTACTAGAGCTGCACGCTTAATCATATCGCAATCGCAATCGCGATGTCAAGCTTGTGCGATTATATGACGAGAAAATGCTGCGATTTTATGAAATAAAATAATAATAATTTAATAAATAAATAAATACATGTGTGGACACGACAACCCATTTTCTGAGAGCTGTTTGCCCATTTTATACACCGCTAATAAAAAGAAGAGCAGTCAGTTTCAGTTTAGGCAGTGGCACGTGTGGCGCGCATGGTCATGTCATGACTTTTCCCGGTGTGCAGCGCAGAGAACGCGTAAAGATGGATGCGGAGCAAACGGTCACTGAACTGGTGGCAAGAAAAAACGCTACCTCTGTTATATGGCGATATTTTGGCTATAAGATTATAAACCCAGATTAGTAGTGGTTAAACGGATCGTTGTTGATCCGTGATCCGTACGGACCAAGGCCCACGGTTCGGGACGCATGTGATTCGCGGATCAATTGCAACTTTAACCGCAATAGAGTGAAAGGTTATCATTTGAACGTGTTTTGTCTTGCTAGTTTACACATTAAATAGATATAAATCCATTCCAGCGCGCTAGAAGAGGCAAAAGAGGATTTAATTCGGTATCGCATGCAGCGGTGTTATCGGTGCGCACAGAGAGAGAGAGAGGCGCGTTATAGCCATAGACTGTAAAAAAAATAGGTTATAGCTCGCGAACTCCAAATTGATTTCTCTTTCGGGTCCTCAATGCACTTGGATGGACACATACACGCATTATGTCAATCAAAATACCCCTCTCGGCAAGTATTCTCGTAAACACATTCGGTTATAATTGAACGAGGTGAGAATTCGGATGTGTATCTGTCGGATGTGAACGTGCATAGGGTCTTACTCTTAAAGTGACAGCAACCTATAAATACCTGCTGTTGTCTGTCATGTAAATCAAACAACAAAACACAGCTTTAACAAAGATTAATCTATATTAAATTTATACAGTGAACAGTGTCATTTTACATTTAATTATTACATTTCTGTGCATGAAAATTAATACTACAGTTAGACCTTATACTTTATTTGTAACTTTATGTAGTATTTATCTTTGCTTGTTGTGATTGGTGTACAGAATTTGTTCTTTTTACAGTCTGTTCACTTGCTTTTAATAATGTATTACTTAGGCTAGTAGTTTATACTGTGGTATCAGAATAGTTTAAGTGGGCTAAGTAATAAATGCAAAGTTAAGTTGCCCCCTATCCAAATTTTTTTTTGTTCTGATCCGAAAAATGATCCGATCCGTGACATCATAACCGTGATGTGATCCGAACCGTGAGTTTTGTGATCCATTGAACCACTACAGATTAGTAAAGAAACAAACATCTTAAATGGGATTATAACAAGTTTGCAGTAATGCAAAGATGTTATTATTTAATTTTGTAAAAATATTTTAATTTGAAAACGCTGTGCATTTGTTTGTTTTTGTTGCTATTTTGAGTTGAGAAATACACATTTCAGCATTATCAGTAATCTGTGTGTGCATTTTCATTGAGAACCAAGCAAGATGAATCATGATACTATTTGTTTAGTATATCGCTATCGCATATCGCAATCGCAATATTGACCTCAATAATCGCAATATGACATTTTCCCCAAATCGTGCAGCCCTAGTCTGTACTATTGCAGGCTGATCCTTCAGATTCTTACAATCGTCTAAAACATTTTATATAAAGGCCATGAAGTAGACATTGTAATAATTAATCAACTTGAGTTCATTAGCAACCGCTTGTCATAAATCTGCGCTTTTCATTGATTGAGAATCACTTTGAAGCAGTCTGAAGCGCTGTCGCGTGAGCTTGTCGAACTCGCAACAGCGCCCTCTTGTGACTTTGCAAAATGCAGCACCCCTTTGAATGTTAGTGGGAGTAAACTGTTCTGACGCACACATAACGAGCAGGTACGAAACCACTAGTTAATCGATCGCAGATGGTTTCATTATCTTGCGCGGATATAAAAGTATAAGAAGATAAAAATAATAAAAGCAAAAATGTGTCTCAGAATATACTTGGGCGGCCGTTATTATATGTGGGCGGCCCGCCCAAGTAAAGTCTATGTCCGTACAGCACTGAAGTCCGTAGTGAAATTTTAAAAATGTGATGCTTTGAGTGCTGTTGAGCAGATTTGTAAACACTTCTGATTGGCCTTTGTATTCATGCGCTCATCAGATATGTCTGTGATTGGCTACAATGATCAATTTGAAAGGATTTTGAAAGCAGAAGCAGGAGCGTTTGAAAGCAGGCATCTATCAGTGGTCCGGTCCGCTGATATACACCTGCTTTCAAATGCTCCCATGTGTATCTGTGTAAGCGCTCGGTGAAGAGCGTCATTGATGACTATATACAGCATGTTTTTGAAGTGTTGACCATCGAAGCCAATCACAGACATGTCTGATGAGCATGAACAATTGTCAATCAGAGGCGTTTACAAATCCGCACAACAGAACTCAAGGAGTCAAATTTTTTTAATTTCAGTACCAACTTGGTATCGCTGTCTGTACTTTTGACAACACTACATTGCAAATTTGCAAAACAATAGCGAGGATCTGTATGTGAAAACACACTTGTAAGGATCCTTGTGAACGACCCCTTACATTCAAGAACAGCTAGACAGAGCACATCAGAATAGAATGATTTTGAACAGCGTCCTGAGTCGTATCTGGGCGCTGCGGACAGACGCTGAGTGGCGCTGCTGGTGTGCACACACATTGAAAACAAAGCGTTCGAATTTTAAAGACGCTTCTCGTCCGGTGTGCTACTCCTTTAAGATTGAGTCATTACATTTTGATGATAAATTATGAGGTCAAAAATTAAAAAAAAAAAATGCATGGATGAATTGTTCACAATAAGATCAATAACATGTATTCAGAAAATATATCAGAATATTCATCTCATGCCTATTTGTACAATTACAAATCAAGATATCACCCATGGATATTTTACAAAGCACCACACCACAAATAAATGAAGGCATCTCTAGTATCCAAAAAAAAAAGAAAAAAAAAAGGACACTTCCACTATTCTACATGTAACCTCAAAAGTTCAGCAAAAAAGCTTAAAATCTGAGCAAATCCCTGTGCGGCCTGAGATTGGGATATTTTAAAAGGTTCCTGCCAGGATTTACAGCTGTTTGTCAGTGTGCAAGGCTACTCACACCAGCCCCATTTCCATCTAAATTGAACCCAGTCCATTGTTGGGGATGGCAAGATTTTCCTGTCACACACCAGCGAGACCAGCCTGCACAGCTCCGATCACCCTGCCTTTTTTAGCCTCGCATTACGAGTGAATTCACAGGGAAAGAGAAACAGCTACACTTCAGATACATTAGAGGCATATTACTACTATTATAATGAGCATGAGCAAAGCCTGGACACATTATCAGACTTATCACAACAAGCAAAGTCCATGCTCTGAGACAGCCAACGGCCCATGCAAACAAACAAGGATCAATTTAATTTTCCTCTTTAAAACAAATTAACCAAGTCCATGGTTTCTAAAAACATGCTTATTTTATTTGACACAGTCAAGACTAGGGATGGGTACCGAAACCCGGTATTAAATTGGCCCCGGGGCTGAATTATGAAAGACCGGTGTATCGATAAGCTCTGACGTTAACGGTTCTGCTATCGATACTGGAGAAATTATGAAGAAAATACACATACATTTATTATTGCTGTATAGACATTATCTTGCAAATTCTATCTCGCCAGCTGTGTCTGTATGCAATAATATTAGGACATATGCATTTTTGCTTTCACAATCCAGGAGAGATCACGCTCACGCAGAGGAGCTACAGCACGCGCAGCCGCTCACATGAAAACCCCATTTAATGGTGACGATGGAGGAGAGAACTAAACTACTTAACGTCTGCTTACACTTTAGGTCTGTGATATTAAGATAAGTGTATTTTTGATTTTGATTTTGGCTTCCAAGGATCAGAAAGATATCTGAGGTAAAACTATTAAAAAGTAGCCACGTTTCGTCTAGCACACCTTCATTCTATTCACAGCTGTGCGTGTTCGTTCCTCCCTAAACCCAAACTTAACGTCAGAATCAGCACAATCGGTGATTGCTGTAAAATGCAGTCTTTACTGTTGCCAAATTGCAGTAAATGTTTGATAATTATCATCAACGTTTTAAAACGTTGAAAACACAATAATCCGTACAAGAGACGCTGTTCCTCAGGCTGAATTGTGTGTGCGCTCCAAAACGGACCGCAAATAGACAAACAATTAACACGTTGGGCTTCAGGTGCACGTCCAAACGATCAAATACACACAAAAATATGTTAAATTGACCGGATTGGAGTGTGTTTAGCTACTTAAACGCAGTTTATATCGTAAGTGTACATGAACAGCTGGGAGAAAATCCGATGTTTGTTAATATCTATTGTCTTAAAGTGACAGCAGTCACCTTCTGACGATTATGCCATCAGTGTTAATTAGGGCTGCACGATTAATCGCATGCGATTGTCACGCGCATTTCGTCAGTAAAGCCGGTTCCCTGATTACCGCTAAATCGCCATCACCTGCTTTCAAATGGAGCGGCATTTAATAGACAGAGCCGTAGATCACTGAAAAGCCACGCAATATCGCAAAAAGTACCGATAAGAATACCGTTAATGTACCGGATCGATAAGCAGTATCGGTAAGAGTAGTAATACCGTTAAAACCTTAACGATACCCATCCATAGTCAAGACTAAGGTGAATGGTATGCTTTATAGTGTGCATTTCTTGGTAAAATATCTCCCCATGATCTTTATGCATTTCATGCCACCATGAATGTGTCACACCACCACTACTGGCGAATATCAAAGACTGCAAAGATATATATATAGTGGAATTTGATTTGCCTGGGCACATTTAGAGCAGAGAATGCTCTTCCTCCCCTATACTGATAGCACAGGGGATATGTTCAGACACATCCACTCAATACATCAGTAAACACTACAGGAGCCCATCCTTAACATAGATGTCTACATACACGTCTACATACAAATGGTTCAACAGCAAATGACACAAATGACTTCAACGCCCATGGTAATTTTCAAGTCAGCGCATATCAATCATAGCTTAGAGCTCTTGAACCTTCCCTTTTCATCTGCTTGCATACCTGGTTCCTTCACTCTCTGTTCCTTTTGTCCTTTAAGATAAAAGTGCAATAATTTCCTGGGGAAGCCTTCCATGATGTAATCTTGGAGATCAATAACATTCAGCCACCCACCCCCACTGCAAGCAGCTGGCATGTTTCTCAACCCCCATCCCGCACACCAGGCCCAGGGCCCTCCAGAGAGATTGAAGGTTCAGCCTGAGCCTGTCTGAAGAACAAATTGGTTGCACTCATCTTATTCATGTGCATATGCTCACATTTATTTTGCGCGACCGCAAGCTTGTTGGTTTGTGCAGTGCGGAGACAGATGGATACTTGTGTTGCAGTGTTGAGATTCAATTCACTAGCGAGAGATCTGCTAAATAAGCATCTTGGTAAATGAGAGAACAGCATGTTAAAACTGTGTGGGTCTAATACCTGTTCAGCGACACAAAAAGAGGGTCTAAGTAGTAAGAGATTTATGACAATACTGAGTGTTAAACGATATGATCTATCAAACAGCATGAGGGAAAGTGCTCTATATGGTTGAAAACTTAAATTCGGACCAACACAGATAAGTTAATTTTTTTGATAATTGATAAATGGCTGATATTAAATTTCTAAACATTTTGTCTGTGTAAATAGAAGAAAAAAAAAACTAAAAACAGAAAGTAAATTTGGGCATCATAAGACATTAGATGGCAGCAAAGGTAATCCATATTTACATTATTCTTCAAAAGTTTGCGGTCGGCAAAGATTTTTTTTAATTGAACAGCTTTTCTATTTGAATATATTTTAAAATGTACTTTATTCCTATGATGCAAAGCTGAATTTTCAGCATCTTCAGTGTCATATGATCCTTCAGAAATATTCTAATATGATGATTTGCTGCTCTCAAACATTTCTTATTATTAAAAATGTTGAAAACAGTTGTGCTGCTAAATATTTTTAATTGCTGCTAAATAATATTATATTACATTTTCAGGATTATTTTATAAGATTAAAAGAAGAGCATTTATTTGAAAACATTTTGTAACATCTTAAATGTTATTACGGCCACTTTCGATCAATTTAACAAATTTTTTTAAATATAAGTACTAATTTTTTTTTTTTTAAACTAAAAAAACAGACCTGTGAATCTTATCATTAGATACTACTACATGAACTTAATTTTTAGTAACAATAAAGCTTTAAGGCCCCAATATACTTACTGTTAAGTTTTTTGCTCCTATGCACTTTCCACTCAGACAAAATAAACACAAAATTAAGAAAACAAAAATAAAGCATAAGAATTTTAATAAAGCATAAGAAAAGCATCTGATCATCATAGCAACATGGATGTTTGTTTGCATGAGCTCTGCACTTCAGTAAAGTCACGTCACGTTTATTTATATAGCACTTTTACAATAGATTGCTGAAAATCAAGCAGCTTTACCATATTAAACATGAAAAACAGTGTCAGTGTCTCGTTTCATCAGAAGTACAACTTCATTTTCTAATATAAAGCAGCTCTCCAATGTGCGGATATCTGACTTCCACGGATTGAACAGGAGAAATGAAGCGGAAAACATTTCCATGTGTAAGAAGGTGAAGCCTCCGCAAACACCTACCTATTACGTAATCGCCACAGACCAATGGTAGTACAAAGGTGTTTATCAGCCCAAGCGAACTTTTCTGGAAAGTTTGCTTTGGCAAGCTGTTTCGAACTCCCAAAATTGACTCCAAACAAACTTTGCTTTGGCCTGATTTTGTTCGAAATGACGTCACATCATTTCATTCCTCAATTTGGCTTTAAGTATATTGGGAAGTTAATTGTCCCACTTTGCCTGTATTAACCCTGAACTTAAAGGGGTGGTTCATTGCGATTTCACTTTTTTAACTTTAGTTAGTGTGTAATGTTGCTGCTTGAGCATAAACAGTATCTGCAAAGTTACAGCACTGAAAGTTAAATGCAAACGGAGATATTGTCTTTTTATGGCAGTTTAATGCCTACAAAAACTACCAGTTTGGACTACAACAAGCTTCTTCCCGGGTTTGTGACATCATAAACCCTGCAAAACACTGGCCCCGGGAACACGCAACAAAGTGGGCGAGGCCATGTGGCGCAGCATAATGGAAGCGGAAGAGTTGTGTACACCGGACGCGAGCGGCGCGGCGCGTCAAAAGATAATAGAACCCATTATAATCAGTGATATTGTCTACACTGGATGCGGCGCTGAAGACAGCTTCCAGAATATACACGAGTTCAGTCAATGCTGGATTTGCACAAAGGCTTTTACTGAAAGATGAAGCAGTTCCCACTTTAAAAGCAGAAGCTGCTGTTTATGGGCCCCTAACTGGAAGTACGTTTTATTGTTTATACATGTCTTTTAAATGTATTATGTTGCAATTTTTGGGTTCCATCAAGGACGTAAACAAAGACCAACGCGTTTTTGCTTCGCTTGTCAGTTAGCTAAATTCTTTTGCATACTTCAACAAACGCCAGCAAACACCAACAAACTTCTATGTTCATAGACAAACAGTTGTTTATGCTAAATTAAACGATACCTTTACAAAAATGCTACTACTCAGTCATGTATTCAGCTACAGTAAAGCTTTAATCAGGATAAAACCATATATCGAAAGCTATAAACAGCAGTAACATTTAGTGACACCATATCTAAACACTAATACAAAATGAAATCCCATTCAGAAACGTACTTTAAAAGCCGTGCTTGCAGAGGTTCTGCTTGACCCTCTTCATCATTACTGGTATCTGGGTCTGATTCGGGCTCAATTTGATATGGCAATATAGACGCCATTATTTACATTTCCACCGAAGCACATGTAACAACTAATGGTAAGGGGCGTGGCGTTTCTGGACACTTCAGCGAATCACAATACACTGGGCCAGCTAACCAATCAGAGCACATTGCGTATTTCAGAGGGAGTGGTATCATAGAATCAGGAAGTCAAACCGTCCGTTCAAATGACAATGGAAACAGAGGTGTAGAATAAAGGTAAAATATATGAAAAATAGTGTTTTTTTTTTAAAACAAAGCATTAAGAAATGTTAAACTGTGCCCCAAAAACACAATCAAGCCTAGAAAAACAAACAAACAAACAAAAACAAACAGTGAACCACCCCTTTAATTTCTTTAATAAGAAAAACTTTGACCCCAAACTTACTTTCCCCTAAAAATCGAATTTTCTCCTATTTTAACAATTAAATATCCATTATTGACTGTACTGGGAAATAAACAAATATCTAACACATCATCCGATAACCAGTATTTCGAGTATGGGAATCCATAGGTTAGTTACTGTAGATAATGGAAACAATGCACATCACGCCACTAAAAACACTCTTGGCTGCATGATTTAACAAGCCACAAGACAGCCCCATGTTTTCACGAGAGCTCTGCGAGTACTATCTGGTTCACGTAGGCAGGCCAATGCTGTACTTTTTTAAGAGGCTTGGTAGAGAGAGCATGTGTTGTTGATCAGGTCAGTCTGGCCTCCTTCAGCCCCAGCTGGAGTTCATCAGGCTCTGCCTCCCCAGGTGTGGGGATATTGGGAGTCTTTACATAAGCCCCTTAGCGAGTACATGGACGTGGCTGTTTCCAGTACACCAGCTGAATCACCACTGTTACATAACATTTAGGCATTTGTAATTCACACATTCGGATTGGACATGTTTAAGATGTGTAACATAACTCTGGAGTGCACAGTCGAGGCGTGACAACCGCTCTGATCGTACCATCCTGCAGCAAACAGAAACAAAGAGCCCAGTTTGTATGTAAACAGCCACACAACAATCAGCTGATCTACTTTTTCCTACTCTGTTTGCAAACCTCAACAGACTTCTGCAAAAAAAAAAAAAGAAAAAAAAAGTGTTGGGTTATTTCGCAAGAACATACTGGGCGGCTTAGGATCTTGCTTTGGAACTAACCGTTGTTTTTTTTAAGCCGTACTTCTGGAAAGAAGTACAGAGAGGAGGCGTAGAGTATTCCTCCACCAAAGTACTGCAGAAAACATATCATAAACACAAAACTCTGGCCAGCAATGAGATCATTGCACACAACTCCAACTGCGAAACAAAACGAAAGGAGTTGAGCAAGAGCACAAAGCTCATCAAACCACAAGGAACCATATGCATCCCATATCGCAATGAGAGTAGTTTATTAAACTTTGGCATCACACGTCAAACGATAAAGGCCTGCACAGGATGCTTCAAAATAACCCAAAAACACGAAGAACCATATATAACTGGCAGCCTTCATCATCTTCAATGTGGTGACATACGAACTTACAAGAAAAGGTGCATTAAAGGCAGCTGCCTATAACAATACTTTGCAACCTTAGGCCCCCAAAACCAATGACGAAAGCAAATATTACATCACCAGCGCCTTTCACAAGACCCGGTGGAAGTTAAGTTGAAACTTGCACGCCAAGGGAACTTGCCAGCTAGTTCAAGTTGAGCATAACAGACCTTTTATAAAAGGTTCTTCTAATTAAAGACCTCTACCAACATGTAGAAACAACTCAAGAGGTTGCAAAGATCTGATCATATGCAATACAAACGTTGTTTACTTGTGAGAAAGTACTTCACTTCCTCTTCTCTGTCAGTCGTTTCACTGTTACTCCTGACAAACCAGTGAGATTACAATATGCAGTTTATTTGTTGAGTGTAGCAAAGTCATTACAAGGGAGGGACACGTCAATCTTGATAATGTTAGATGTTTAAAGACACAAAACACAGGCTAAACTCGCCATCAGATTGTCTTTGACAGGATATGCTGGGACACTTCACTACAAATTTGACTCCTCCAACACAACTTACAAACAAATCATGAAAATAATGACAGGTCAGCAACCAAAATGCATAATCGTGTATTTACAAATGGCAAAGCACTAAAGCTACATACACATATATATATATAAATATAACTGATCTGAGACGTGCAGTCTCTTCAATGTTTGTTTTATAGTAGGTATACCGAGCACAGCAGGTTCTTGACCATATAATGTCTAACAATATGTGGTCCATAAAGCATAACTGTCTAGGTTGGACTGCCTGATTCTGTATTATCACTCGAGAAAAGCGTGATGGTGTCACGTAATATTCATAACAACATGTATTTACATACATTTACGAAGCTATTGTCTATTTAAACTAATCTAGCAGCGGTCAGTGGGGGTTTTCTGGCTTTCAAGCTATAATGAATAGGACCTTCAAGAGCAGCTGACTGGGGGACACTGGGAATCTATTTGACGCTTCAAAACAAAATATGATGTGCGCCTTTATTAAACTGACAAATAATACCGACTGTCTCAATAAATGGAAAATGAAATAAACAATTACTTACCCAAATAAATGTCACCAAAGGATCCAGAGCCGATTTTCCTTCCCAGTCTGTATCGGTTTCCTACTCTCAATTCCATGGTAAATGGCTAAATAACAAAGCTAGCGATGAAGCTAGCTTTAACGGGAATAATTTAAAAATGATATATGTTCGGACTGTTTGATAAAAGAAACGAAAATCCGCTCTTTGTTATCCGTCTATTCTTCTCGTCTCTCCCAGCCAGAATCCCCCTGCTAGCTTGCTAATTCCCTTCACAGTAAAGCTACCCAATTTTCACCAGTCGTTTTCTAACATTCCGAATCGGTAACTATCAAAATATTAGGCTTGTTAAAAAGAGTAAAGTGTGAACTTTATGCTCTAGTAATTTTCACCCTGAAAATCGTCCGTTTAAAAAAGGATGAAGTCGGATTTAGAGAACGACTCCCTTCCTGCTCTCTGGCCCCGGATCTACCATTGACTGCTCTGTGTCTCTTCTACAACAGCAGCTCCATCAGCTGCACAACCAGAGCGACGTCACTTCCCCTAGCAACAGCGGGCCACTGGAAAAACAAACCGTATGCTAGAATTTCTGTTGTTAAATCTGTTGAAATTTTGAATCATCCCATAACCATAGCTTCAGTGATTTATTAGGTTTGTTTACTTTTGTGTGTCGGTTAAAGCGTTATTCTCGCTAATCAAAGAGGACGTGCGCAGCCTCAGGAATGTAAATAAACGTGTGTAAATAAACATCTGTATGGATATTTATATGTCATTCCTGAATTACGTTCACAAACTAGTTCCTTTTAATTTTCAGTCTTTGTTAGATATGGGAGATGACAGTTTACATCATGTCTGTTTACTGAGTGTTCATCATGATGTTTCAGGAAGAAACCTTGCAAAACCAGTTTGCAAAGTTGAAACTGATGATAAACACAACTTCCTTCATGTCATATAATTAAAAAGGAAATAAAGTGGTTTATATCCTTGAAGAAAAACAGATCATGTAGCAGCTATGAATATCATTAACTTTTCTTTTTTTTGAATATCATTAACCCTCTATGGTACAGAGTTGCCATATGGCAACAATTATTTCTACTCATTTCCTTGTTATTCAGAAAAAAATGCAATATATTGCACTTTGGGAATTAAAAGTGTTGGCCTTAAGATTGCCAATGATGTGCTGTTTTTAATTCCCATGACATTTGAATGTCCCTCAAAAACTCTCTGTCCCACTGTCAGCCTCACACCTGTAGAAGTGCTCCAGAAATTGCTCTGTTTACCTCATTTCTAAACATCTCTTCTCAAGGGGGATTTTTTTTGCAGCATCTTTGATAAGTAAATGAGAAAGTTTTATTCACAAATCAACTTTGTCTAACATAGTTTTACTGGAAATTGATAAAATATCAATGTGGAATTGCAGTAATGTATTTCCCCATTGGGTTTTTTTTTTTTATAGATAGTAGCATCAACAATATGATTGCTGTTATTTATTTACTTTGAAGTATTTTTTGTAGTATAGTTGTATTTATGTATAAATAACAAAATTATTTCTTCATTTCAGAAAATGAATATTGCAATATTTTACGGAAAGGGCAATAGGAAGAGTGCAGAGTTAGCTCTTCCGTGTGATGACAGTGAGGATGAGTTAGCCAATTATAGGGAATTATAGGGATTAAATGATAGGGATCTACTTATTTTTGGTTTGCATGAGTTCCAAGTATATAAATCTATTAATTTCTTAAAGAAATGTGCATTTAAATAGAAAAGAAAATCATAATTTTATAGAAAAACTACTGACCATTTTCCATTGTGGTACATTTTCCTAAGTACCCCCCAAAAAATATTTTTTGATTTGCATAACTGAAGCTATTTCATGTAATAAAACTTAATTGAAAAACTATTTCATGGTTAGAACATAATGCGCACCATAGAGGGTTAACTGCATTCTTAAAACCAAACCGTTTCTAATTGTCACAAATATTGATAACTCACATGACATGAAATACACAAGCAAAGCATCAATCTGCAAATGTATTCTGAAAGTTGCAAAGAAACAAGTAGTTGTGCACGAATACATTATGATATTTTATACCAAAGAAAGCATACAATTGTACAAGCTGAATATGTTGACAGCTTTACTTGATGATTTAAAATTAGCACCTAATATGACCCAATGTGAAGCCTATGTAAGAACAAATTTGAATGCAGTTACATTTATTTAAATGACAGATTCTATTTAATAGCCGTATTTGAGTTCAAATGTAAGCTTTATGTAATTCATATTTCTTAAAGTGATGTTTCGAGATGCTGTACAGTGTGACAAGCTGTCCAAATGTGTTTTTCATAATTACAAAACAACCAATATAAACACACAGTTATGTTTTCTTGGCGGTCAGTCTTGAAAAACAACTTTTGTCAGTGTTTTGAGCCCTCTTTCTGAAGCCTGATCATTTTCGATGATAACGCCCACAGAAGCTGGTGTTGTATTCAGTGGAGTATGATTGGTTAGAGCACAGCCAATGCTTGAGGCTGAATAGGTGAGAGTCACATGACTGAATTACTCAGCTTTCCATTGCATGTGTGCAGTCACGTTGAGAGCAATGCGCCAGGAAAGCCTGTGAACGCCCACTCTAACAGCCAAACCAGATTTCTAAAAGAGCTCTAGCTCCAACACACTGTATTAGTGCAGCGATAAACAGCACTTTATACGATCTAAACAGAAGAATACAAAAAATCTTTCAGAACAAAGAGTGTATGTTCTTTTGCAGCTACTTGATTGACTGGTATTTTCACCAGTGATGTGTCAACACAAAGATCCTAAAACATGATGAATTGCCTGCTTGTTGATTTTGTATTAATAAAAAAGAGAAGTGTCACAATAACAGACAGTCTATATTAATGGACAACCACGAAAGCAACACCTCTCAACGTGCTTCTTAATATATGATGCATTCATCTCAATACAAAGAGATTGATTACAGTACAACTGCTTTTAAGACCAAAGTTATGATAGAAAAATACATATTTTTAAATTGAATGTAATTTTGCCTTTTTTTTAATAACATCTTATGTATTTTATATTAACTTCAGTCTTATTTTGCTATTAGTTAATGAACGTGTAGGCCTGCAGTAGAGCTGCAGTTTTAGTTGATGTGTATCTCAGAAATTAACCTAAAAATTGTGACCGAAGCAGTCAAAGTTGTATTCCTCCCTACTTAAAGGTACAGTTCGTAGAATCTGCCATTTGAGGGCGCACTACCAAAACAATAACAATCGCGTGGTTTGATGACGCTAAGAAGGTGCGTGGAATGATGGGATTTGTTGTCTTCTACCCAACCGCTGACGGCCATCAATCAGACGGAAAGATAAATCATGGATTTAACGGTTGAGGTAAAGTTTTATAAATGTTGTGTTTGATGTCATAGTTTTATTATATTGAATTAGACACGAGTAATGGAAGGTTTACATCGAAATTTTTAGTCATAGATGTAAGAATGTTTGTCCAATGATGGTGTGATAACACAGCACAGTTTCAAGTGCTCAAATCAATAATAATAAATGTTATTTTGAACTTACCAATATCATTTGCAATAATAATTGATTCATATTTCTGTATAACACTAACTGTATTTATTTACATTGTTTAACTTGTCAGGTGAAATAAGACAGTGTAAAAAAATCAGTAAATAACAAAATGCAATAACACTGCACCTGCATAAACTTTAGTCTTCAAGAAAACACATTTTTAATATATAAAATAAAGCATGATGAATTGCAACTTCATTATGACCTAAGAATATGCACTTCACATAGTTATGTAAACTATTAAAAACATTTGATATATTTTAAATTGTATATAAACGATTACCACTTGTTCAACAAATATATACACTCGTGTACATTCAAACACAATAAGTGGGCATACATAGCAAACGCGAGTTCAACGATTTGCGCGAGTAGATTACATACAAAGTCAATGCAAAGACGCGATCAGACTATGGATCAGACGCGTCCTCGCGCGGGTCTAGAGACGCGATGCCCCGCGTTTGGCGTGTATGCCTCTTGTCCCAAACTCTTCTTGGGTCGTTTGGTTGGCCCGTACGCTTACGTTTACGGGAGCTGTCCTTGTCGACAGAACCAGCGGCAGATGGTAAACAGTAATTATGTTCCATAAATAAGTAACACAATCCACCATAAAACGTGCAAGAAGTAAATAAGGAACTGCTTGAAGCAAGCTAGTGGTTTGCTGGACGCTAGACACTACTTCCGCATTTGTCCACGACACTGTTGTCATGTGGTTTCTACGTCAGTAAAGGCGGTAACAAAGGGTAACTGACGTCATTGACAGGCGACTGCACTGCCCCGTGTCACTGTTTAGAATGGGAATTTTCTCATGATTTAGAAGTAGTTGAAAACATTAGAGATATTGTTAGTAATCAGCTGGACAAAATATATAACACTAGCCTAGTGGTTTTTGGATATTTTACTGCAAAAATATTACATATTGTACCTTTAAGCAAAAATGTTTGTTGCAGGACTTACAGGCGTTTAGCTGTTTTTGCAGCCCTATATTGTCGTAGGGGAAAATTACATCAAAGTGACAGTATTTTTTGAGAGATTCAGTTCTAGAAAATGTCATATGTTTGAGAAATTTTATTTTATAGATTAAAAAAATGCTGAGATGGAATACTTTAAAATAGTTAATAGTTCATATAATAAATAGTATAACATAAACCTTTTGTAAAGCTTTTCTTATGTATCTTCTAAAGTCATGAACACTTCCTGTATTGTTAAATAACTAATGGTGAATTCATGGCAAATTAAAATGAAATCTAAAACACCAAAAAAAAAACCTCAACATTCAGCTTACAAAGGAAAACACACAGGACACAACGCAGAGAGCGTATCCCTGTCATATTATTTGGTTTACATTGACATCTAGTGGTCAATTATGGTGCAGACGTAAATGTATTATTTCACTGACATCTTTAAATATTAGTAGAATGAAAAAAAAACAGAACGACATTACAGATTTTAAGGTTGTACATTCTTGATTGCCTTACTGAATCCCTCTCCATCAACTTATGGATATGCCGTATCATATACACGATCATATACAAAAATGTGTCTATATACATTAGAAAGGTGATATGACTGATTTCTACATTTCAACGAAAAAAACATAATTTACAATCCACAACAAGCTACGTAATCCGTTTTTATATTGTACACGGAATAAATCGATATGTTTCTTGTTTCCTCACGGATGTATTTCACCGCGACACACACAACAGTTCATGTGCCGCATAGAGCTGCTGTCTGTAGCTGGATCATAAGCTACTGTAAGTATTCTGCTCTCTTCTGTCTGTTTTAAAACAATGACAACTAACGACAGCTCGAAGTTAACATAATCTCTGGCAATGCGTTTGCCTTTCATACGCATTATCTTCAGATGTATAGCACAAATCATTCGGTGGTCTCGGTCTCTTAGTTTCTTTTGCTGAAACACATGTTAGTAAATGAAACAAAATGTAAGTAAAGAATGCATTGACAGATGCATAATGACTACTATTGTGTTATGTTAATGTTCTTTCAGGTCGCACAGTTGGGCTAATTGCTATGCTAATAAAGATATGCAAGTGAATAACACCCATGTCTGTTATCTTATGATTTAATGTAGTCGTTATGATTTCATCCCATGTAGGCAGCATGGCGAAACCCCGCGGGTTCGAGTTCTGGAGGAGCACTCTGAAGGGCGCGCGCTACGTGGTCGCGCCTATGGTGGACCAGAGCGAGCTCGCGTGGAGGCTGCTGAGCCGCAGACATGGCGCAGAGCTCTGCTACACGCCCATGCTGCACGCGCAGGTCTTCGTCAGAGATGCCAACTACCGCCGCGAGAACCTCTACAACGAGGTCAGCCAGGAGGACCGACCCCTCATCACACAGGTGGGTCTCTGTCCTGTTTGGCATGAGTAAACACAAGTACACATCATCCTCAATGAGAGGATTGTGTTCATATAGAGCATCACTTTTGTGTCGGTGTCTCCATGCAGTTCTGTGCCAATGATCCTGAGGTGTTTATCCAGGCTGCTCTACTTGCCCAGGATTACTGTGACGCCATCGATCTGAATCTGGGTTGCCCTCAGATGATTGCAAAAAGAGGTACCAAACCTCAGCTGACAACTCATTTCTGTTGTGTGCATGCAAGATAAGTTTCAAAAGTTTTTTTTTTTTTGTAAACAATTGATCAAATGTGATAATGAAGACATTTAGGATGAATTCAGGTTGGTTGGGACACTTTTTGCCACTGAGATGACTGAATTCACCCCTATATGTTGCAAACGATTTCTATTTCAAATCAGTCTTTAGGTTCATCAAAGAATCCTGAAAGAAATGCATCATAAAAATATTAAGCAGGCACTGTTTTCAACATTGATGATAATAACATGTTTCTTGAGCATCAAATCCTCAGATTAGAATGATTTCTGAAGGATCATGTGACACTGAAAACACTGACATCACAGGAATAAATTACATTTTAAAATATATTCATATAGAAAACAATTATTTTAAATTTTAAATATATTTCACAATATTACTGTTTTACCTGCTGCTGATGATGATACTTTGTCCCCTAAGGGAAATTTGTTTTGGGCAATGTATATGAACCTGCAAAACATGAAACGCATCAATAGCATTAAAGCTGCAGTCTGTAACTTTTTTGGGTTAAAAAATGATCCAAAATCAATTCCTGAGCAAGTACATATCCAGCCAGTGTTAAAAACTATCTCCTTACCTTAGCCTGATTCACAACAGTAAGGTTGTAATAATGTTTTATAATAAGAGTGACCTGGTGGATTTCCGTGGGAGATTTGAGTATGCAGCAGTTCGTCTGTGCATCATTACGTCACACCTGTAAACAGAAAGGAAGGAGTCCCGTCCAGGCTGGTCGGTTTTATCATGCGAGGATGCTGCTTGTAGAGGATCATTTATAGCCTTTTCTAACAGCAGTTGCAATAATTAAACTTATCATTTTGATGGTGGATTGTAATCCAGAAAGATCCAAATGACAATCATCAGTGAAAACTGGAGATTCAGTCGTGGTCAAAAAGCAAAAGACTTCGGACTGCGGAGTGGCTACAGAAATTGAAATCTACAGTAATGCTAATACACACTAAATACATGTAGTCACGCAATGCTGATAACATTAACAATTTGAGAACAAAGTATAACAACAATAATAATTTGCACGGTTTGATGCGATATGAGCTAAGCGATCGTTAGATTTAATCATCATTGGCAGCGCGATTTATCTAATGCTTTTTCCCTCAGTTGGTCAGAACAAAAGTGGCAGACATGTTACTTACTTGTTCAGATGACATTTTCTGGTGAAAACTCCTACTTTGGTCATACTTCAAGATTACAATCTGTGATTCCGAAGTACAGTATCCACATCGGTGTGTGGTGATTGACAGCAAACATTAGATTCATCCGCGCTGAGGAGCTGTGCCAATGCACAACCCACGTAAAGATGGTAATTCTGCAAATCGCTGCAATTGCAGGTTTCAAACAGAGATGGCGACAAAGAGGCAACTTACGGACAGCAGCTTTAACAATCACACAGTCATCTCCTTCACACTAGTAGAGTTCAACAGTTTTAAAGCCAAACGAACAAAATAATTCTTATAGCGGTTGTATCTGGACCTTGGGGTGTGGAAATGTTGACCAGATGGGAGTAGTCTGAATTCTGGATAGAGCACAGGAGAAGGGTCCAAGTCATTTTACTTGCCTTGTTGATTAAATAAATGCAGCGTTGTTAAGGTTATAGGGTTAGTTCACCCAAAAAGGAAATTTCTGTCATTAATTACTCACCCTCACGTCGTTCCACACCCATAAGACCGTTCATCTTCAGAACACAAATTAAGATATTTTTGATAAAATCCAAGAGGTTTTTTATCTCTCATAGAAAGCAACGAAATTACCATATTCAAGGTCAGAAAACTTGACATGGTTAAAAGAGTCAACGTGACTGCAGTGGTTCAACCTTAATTTTATGAAGTGACGAGAATACTTTTTGTTCACAAAAACAAAATAACGACTTAATTCAACAATATCTTCTCTTCTGTGTCATTCTCCTATGCTGTTTACACCCAGCGCTTCCAGGTTCTACGTCTCGTTGCTTCATAAAATTAAGGTTGAACCACTGTAATCACGTTGACCATTTTAACGATGTCTTTAGTACCTTTCTGGACCTTGAATGTGGTAATTACGTTGCTGCCTAAGTGTGGTTCAGAAACCTCTCAGATTTCATCAAAAATATCTTAATTTGTGTTCTGAAGATGAACAAAGGTCTTACAGGTTAGGAATTACATGAGGGTGAGTAATAAATGACAGAATTTTCATTTTTGGGTGAACTAACTCTTTAAGAGATTTCTTTAAAAAACATTAATAACCCCAAACCTTTTGAATGGTAGTGTTTCAACATGAAATGATCCTGAAGAAACAAATTTCATTTGTTTACTAAAATCACTGAAATTTTAGCAGAATGCATCCCTGTAATTAATCATTTAATGTTTTTGAATCTCTCCTAGGCCATTATGGTGTGTTTCTTCAAGATGAGTGGGACCTTCTTGAGAAAATGAGTAAGTGGTTTCATTTTAATAGCTCAGTGCAATTGCAAATCATGTAGGGAATATGTATCTTATTTGGGTGCTGTTGTTTACAGTTAAACTGGCCGATGAAAAACTCTCCGTGCCCATTACTTGCAAAATCCGGGTCTTCCCAGAGATCGAGAAAACAGTGAAGTATGCAAAAATGCTGGAAAAGGCTGGATGCCAGGTAAAGTGTTCCATATAGCAGATACTTTTATCTAAAGTGATAAAGGAAGGGTAGTGCATATGGAGTAACCTGGGATTACATGCCTTTCTGAGGAGCCCACTGACTGATGGGGATCTCTTGGGTCTCTCTAACCTGGAATTGATCAGTCAACATGTGTTACCAGCTGTAACCACTACATTACCAAAAACCTCAATGTAATGGCATTCATATTTTCTTGAACCAGCTGCTGATGGTTTGGTATCTATTTTTTGACAGCTCCTCACAGTTCATGGGAGAACCAAAGATCAAAAAGGGGCTTCAACTGGCATTGCAAGCTGGAAGCATATCAAAGCTGTACGGTAAGGGATACAACACTTGCTGCTGGCAACTCTTAGAGTTTTGACCTGATGATTAGCTTTTATTGTACTCCTGAAGGGAGGCTGTAAACATTCCTGTTTTCGCCAACGGAAACATCCAGCACCTGAGTGATGTTCAGCACTGCATGGAGGAGACTGGAGTACAAGGTGTCATGAGTGCAGGTAATACAAAGAGACGATTCATAAACGTACTTGTACAGAAAGACAGTAATATAAAAATGAACACATTACATTCACAGAAGGGAATCTCCACAATCCTGCCCTGTTTGAAGGCCTTAGTCCACCTGTGTGGGAGATGGCTGAGGAGTACCTGGATGTTGTGGAGAAACACCCACCCTGCAGTCTGTCTTACGTCCGTGCCCACATCTTCAAACTATGGCACCACACGTATGTTCCTTCACATTTGACTTTTGGCACCAATATTGTGCTGTGGCTTGAGATTTTCGTCTCTTAGAATGGAGAGAGCTCAATAAATACACTACTGTTCAAATGTTTTATTAAGCAAGGTTGCATTAAAATGATCAAAAGTGACCTAAAACAAACGTTACAAAAGTTTTCTATTAAATAATGCTGTTCTTTTTATTCATCACATATCCTAAAAAAAAATTCAGTTTCAGAAAAATATTAAGCATATTAAACTATTAAAAATATTAAACTATTTTCAACTTTGATAAAAATGTTTCTTGAGCATCAAATCATCATATTAGAATGATTTCGGAAGAATCATGTGACACTGAAGACTGGAGTAATGATGCTGAAAATTCAGCTTCACAGAAACAAATGAGTTATTAGCAGTTGAAGCACCAAAGGTGCTGGAACCCTATTGTGTTTGTAATGTTGTTTTACTTCTTCTTTCTTATTTTTCTGCCATAAAAGTGTATGGGCACTTTTCTTTTCAAGGGTTAGTTCTCCCAAAAATGAAAATTCTGTCATTTATTACTTACCCTCATGCCGTTCCACACCCGTAAGACCTTCGTTAATCTTCGGAACACAAATTAAGATATTTCAGTTGAAATCCGATGGCTCCGTGAGGCCTCTATAGACAGCAATGACATTTCCTCTCTCAAGATCCATTAAGGTACTAAAAACATATTTAAATCAGTTCATGTGAGTGCAGTGGTTCAATATTAATATTATAAAGCGACGGGTATATTTTTGATGCGCCAAAAAAACAAAATAACGACTTATTTAGTTATGGCCGATTTCAAAACACTGCTTCAGGAAGCTTCAGAGCATAAATGAATCAGCGTATCGAATCATGATTCGGATCGCGTGTCAAACTGCCAACGGCTGAAATCATGTGACTTTGGTGCTCTGAACAGCTGATTTAACACACTGATTCATAATGCTCCGAAGCTTCCTGAAGCAGTATTTTGAAATCGGCCATCACTATATAAGTCGTTATTTTGTTTTTTTGGCGCATCAAAAATATTCTCGTTGCTTTATAATATTAATATTGAACCACTGTACTCACATGAACTGATTTAAATATGTTTTTAGTACCTTTATGGATCTTGAGAGAGGAAATGTCATTGCTCCCTGTGCAGGCCTCACTGAGCCATCGGATTTCAACTAAAATATCTTAATTTGTGTTCCGAAGATTAACGAAGGTCTTACAGGTGTGGAACGGCATGAGGGTGAGTAATAAATGACAGAATTTTCATTTTTGGGTGAACCAACCCTTTAAGAATAAAAGGGACCTTAAGATAAATGCTTCAGATAAAAATTATTTTTTGCTGCAAATGATATCTTCTCATTGATTTGTAATTGTCCTGTGACAATCCCATGACATGCAATTAATCTAAATTTAAATGTTGAATATGAGTCCACACATACACCACACATATTATGGACAAACCTTAACATTCAGTGAAGATTCAAGATGGATTTTACTATAAAAACCACATAAGATACATTTCAGTTGAATATCCACATGGGCCATTAGTGCTTGGACCTCAATGATTGCTTCTGTATTTTTAAATTGTGATAATATTTCACAATCACTGTTTTGACTATATTTTTGATCAAATAAATGCAGCCTTGATGTGAGCATAAAAGAGTTCTTTCAAAAACATTTAAAAAATCTAAATGACCGCAAACGGGTGGTCACTTCTGTTATAATAAGTATGTATTTGTTTACAACAGCCTACAGATACATCAAGACCTGAGGGAGGATTTAGCCAAAGCGAAGAACGTAGCTGGGATTGTGGAGGTCAACAGACAACTGAAACAACGTTGCCAGGTAAAGGAACATTGTTGATCAGTTTTAGTCTCTTTATTCCAAGATAGAAAGATTTACATTAGGCTTATGATAGTTTAATTTTCTGAAGCAAGATGACTTATTGATTTTTATTAATTTTTTTACTGTTAAGGAGGAGATGGCTAAAGATGAATCAGAATGGAATCAGACTGGACTTCCCTTTCCTCACTGGATCTGTCAACCCTACGTCAGACCACCGTGAGCATGTGTTTTCTGATCTTGTGTGACACCATCATAGTCATAGTACTTCTGTGTGTTCTCAGAACAGTATAATATTAATCATAACTGTCACTGAATGGCCCAAGGTTCAAGGACGTTAATTTCTGTCCATGATGGGCATAAATGAATATAGCAGTGCATACGGTGGAACTTGTATGTGAGGATGGTATATTTTGCAGGCCCAAGGATCCAAACACTGAAAATGGGCAGAAAGCACTGAAAATGAAAGCTGTAAGTGTGAAGAGGGCACTGGAGGACAGTGATGGAACCAACGACTCACTCTCCAAGAACAAGCAGAAGAAGAAAGCCCGTAACCCCCATAAGAACTTCTGTCCAGAACTGAAACGTAAGACCAAACCTTTTCGCAATATTTTCTAAAGCCTGTAGACCTGATTGGCCTTTAAGTGCCATTGATGGCGCAGTGCACATTATCGTAACCTACTAATGAATTCTTTTTCTACTTTTTGTTTTTGGAAAGAAGTCTTTTATGCTCACCAAGGCTGTATTTGTTTGATTAAAAATACAGAAAAACAGCAATATTGTAAAATATTACTATTATTCCGGTGTTGCCAAGCTGAATTTTTCATATGATCCTTCAGAAATCATTCTAATATAATGATTTGCTGCTCAAGAAACATTTCCTCTTTTTTTTTTCAGGATTCTTTGAATAGAAAGTACAGCAAAACAGCATTTATTTTATTGTAACATTTTAAATGTCTTCACTGTCACGTTTGATGAATTGAATTTTGTTCAAAAATAAAAACAATACTGACTCTAAACTTTGGAATGGTAGTGTATTATGATTGAGATATCAGCTAGCATTTTTTTTTTAAAGTTTTTTTTTTTTTAATTAAGGTCAAATAACATGCCTTTGCTTCCTTGTCTTTGTTCTGCAGCAAAATACATCAAATGTGAGCAATGTGGCAACCCTAAAGTAAGACTTTTTATTATCTTTTAAGTTTTAATGTACTCATTTTCAAAGTGTTTACAGAAACATTTCATGTGCTTTTTAAAAAATCTTAAAATCACAAATTTACACAAAGGGGAATTTATTTCGCTCCTTCAACAGGGGAATAAATGTGTCTTCAACTTGTGTCGTGGCTGCTGCAAGAGGAAAGCTTTCAAGGAAGTGGCCGATTGTCCTGGTTAGTATATCAACCACCTGTTTCACTGTGCATCAACCACAAAATGACTTGTGAAGCTACTGCAAGTATTACTGATCAAGTTGCTCATTGCACACTATGAAATTAAGTTAGTTTTGAGATGTCTAGTGATTTAATACTATAAAAAAAAAATGGGGCATTAGGTTTTAACTTGCTAAAATATAATTGTGTAAATGAGTCTAATACTTAATGTAACTTTCTCATAAAACTAATTTTAACTGTAAATGTTTAAAATTAAAACAATTTGTATGATGATGTAGTACAATCTAGGTATGTTCTTCCACTTTTACAAGACTAACTTTGTGTCCATTGTTGGGTTTCAGGCCATGGATTGAGATTCAAAACCAAGGCTTTGAGACAGTGTAACTCTGATACAGGTGGTGGGCTGACAAACGGGAAACCCAACAGTCAGACAGTTTCCACTGCAGTCCATGATCCAGGCCATCCCCTGACCTAAAAGAGGCTTGTCCTGGATATGGGCAACAGTGACATCTGAAGACTCATTGAACTGATTTACCACTTACCATTGGGAAGTTGCTGCACTGAATTGGAAGCTCAAGACTGCAGTTGTGGCCAAACCTGGTTTTTCTCTCTTTATATGTAATTTGAATAGTTTTTGCACTGATGGAATTGTGGATGACACCAAATTAATTTAACATTCAAAGAAACGGACATAGGGAAGTTACGTTCAAGGTACATCTGCTGTTGAGGCATCCTCAGTGCTGCTGTTACTTATGCTAATCAGTCTCTTTAATGATGCACCACTTTCCGGACTGATGTTGGGTGAATAGATCCATATTCTTATAATGAGACTGCTTATTAGAATAGTGTGTTTTGATGATCACTGGGAACGTGATGTATGAAGCAGCCACTCTGAACGCACATTCCTGTACTGCTACCTGCTCAGCCAAGATAGAAGATCTGGCCTTTTATCTCGGGACATTTTGTGGGAATACACTGATGGACATCTTCATGCGAACTTTGCATTTTTACTTTATTTATTGTCTTCCGAAATTAAATATTCAACAGATTTGTATGTTGCAACAACAAAGAAACAACTTTTAATGCGATTTTACATTTTTTGGAGCATGTATATAAATTCACTTTTACTCCGAGAACTCCAACTACTTTCCTTTGCTGCCGTGATCATGTATGATCACACATTTTGACATTTATTTTAGAGGTGAGGACAGTTACACTACAAATTCTCATTCAGATGCCTTACCCTATTTGCCATCATTGTGTTGCCATCTTTTTTTCTATTAGCATTTCAAGAAAGTATGCAGTTCTAATACAACTTCAGTTCAACATAATGACATTTTCTCTTTTTACTATAGCCAAACAAAATGCTTATTTTTCCACAAAGTACTTCAAATCATCAGGACTCAACTCAGTGCCTTATCCTAAAGAATGTGGGTCAGTTCCTTGAATGAAACCCATACTGTCCATAAATGTAAATGTTTACAAAGCTGTGGTTATTCTGTGTGGATGGAGGGTTTTTTGCTTATCAGTTTCCTAGACTTAAAGTATTGTTCAAACGGTTTGGAAATTTGTCAAATAAATTTTGAAGTTGTAAAAGATGTAATTGCCCTTCTCCCTTTCTAATAATATGACCCCCCCCAAAAAAGGTTTCTGTGTATACTTGGTTTTATGGCCTTGAATAAACTAAAGTTTAATGTCACTGACCAGCTCATGATGATTCCCTGGAGTAACAGTCAGAACACAATAAAAGAGATAACTAAATGTTATTAAACAGAGATGAGGCTGAAATCTAAAGAGTGTTAAAGTCAGCGTAACTGCATTTCTATCTGCAACACCAGCACCTAAATCTCACCAGAAATGGATGGAGAAAGAGCCTTTCCAGGTTGAAGCATCTTTTTGAATGTATGTTTATTTTAAAAGCATGTTTTGTGATGAGGTTTCTCAATGTGTAATCAAGGTTTTGTCACAAGATACAGAGGAAAGTGCATCCTTTACAAAGAACAACAGGCCAGTACAGCTTAAGTGCCGCGTTTCTCTTTTTATCTATTTTTCCTTTTCATTTGAGCAACAGGGTGTGCTTGTCTTTAATACAGACAACAGATATCTTCTTCCCAACTTAAATAAAGTCTTTAGATTTTGATTTTTCTCTCTTCAGCAGGGAAATAATTGATTTCTAAACAGGGGCCTAAGATGCGGCAGTGGCCCCGTGTACTTTCCTTGGAGAGGCATCTGGTCGAGTCTTCACATGTTGGTGCTCATTCGTGTTTGGCTGTTGGCAGGTGTGAGCTCCCCTTGACTGCCTTCTCTTGGAGGGGACTGCGAAAGGAATCGGAGCGATTGGTGAGAAGCATCACGTAGAGCAAGAATAACAGACTGAGAAGGAAACGCATGCTGATGTTCATGAAGAATGAGAGGGTGACTGAGAGGGATGAAGACTAGGGGTGAATGTTTCTGTGTCTCTGATTCTTTTAGCTCCTTTTCTGGGAACAGAACCTCAAGAGACCTGAAGAGAGCTCACAGTTATTCTGTTCATACTACAGGAACTTGCATGTAGTTGAACAACTGAATGCTAGACAGGTAATAGGGCAATAACGGGCTAGAGGACTCCTTTAAATGAATATTCCAGGTTCACTACAAGTTAAAGCTCAATCAACAGCATTAGTGACAATTATGATAAAAAGACTCTTTAAAACATCAGGCAAAATTTGAGGTTAATTTATTTTGAGGCACTTACAGTGGAGGTAAAGGGGGCCAATTTTTAACAACAGAAATGTAAAGCTTTTTTTTTGTCAGACAAACCTTGGCAACAAAACTATATATACACACTACCATTCAAAAGTTTGGGGTCGGTAAGGTTTTTACATTTTTTTGTAATAAGTCTCTTATTCTCACCAAGGCTGTAAAAACAGTAATATTGTGAAATATGATCACAATTTAAAATAACTATTTTAATATATAATTATAAAATGTAATTTATTCCTATGATGCAAAGCTGGATTTTCAGCATTACTCTAGTCTTCAGTGTCACGTGATCCTTCAGAAACCATTCTAAAACACTGCCCAGCCAAAAAAAAGAGTAGCTGTTTAGATTTAAATAGGTAAAGAGTCTATGATTGGATCAATATTGCTGTGATTATTATGTTTCTAGCATGTTATATGTGACCCTGGACCACAAAACCAGTCATAAGGGTCAATTTTTTGAAATTGAGATTTATACATCATCTGAAAGCTGATCTGCTTTCCATTGATGTATGGTTTGTTAGAATAGGACAATATTTGTTCGAGGTGCAACTATTTAAACATCTGGAATCTGAGGGTGCAAAAAAAATAAAAAATATTGAGAAAATCGCCTTTAAAGTTGTCCAAATGAAGTCCTTAGCAATGCATATCCACTCACAAAAATAAATGATATATTTACAGTAGGAAATTTACAAAATATCTTCATGGAACATGATCTTTACTTAATATCCTAATGATTTTTGGCATAAAAGAAAAATCTATAATTTTGACCCATACAATTTTATTGTTGGCTATAATTGCTACAAATATACCCATGCGACTTACGAAAGGTTTTGTGGTCCAGGGTCACACATGTTTGGCAACAGTTCTTCTAACCCTAAATTGATGGAGTGTGTAGCTTTTCATTTCTTAAACTACCATGTATGAAGACACATCATGGCCATATTCCAGGATGACAATGTCAAGATTCATCATAATCAAATTGTGAAAGAATGATTCAGAGAGCATGAAGAATCATTTTCACACATGAATTAGCACCTTTGAGCCTTAATTTCATTGAAAGTCAAGGGATGTGCTGGAGTAGACTTTACAGAGTGCTTAACTCTTGCATTGTCAATACAAGGTCTTGTGCAAAAATTGATGCACCTCTTGATGGAAATAACCTCACAAAACATATTTCCATCAAGAGGTGCATCATTTTTTTCCTCAAGATGCAAGTGCAATGCAAGAGTCGAGCACTCTTTAAAACTTATTTCTTCACTGACCCCCAACTTTAAAAAAAAAAAGAAAAAAAAAAAAAGTGCCATTTCACAAAAAAAGGCTTTTTTAAAATTTGTTATACTAAAATCACCTTACTGTCTACTTCTTGTGATTATACTTTTGAAACAGTGAGTATTTAAACATTTATATGGATTGGTCCCAATCATTTCTGTAAGTTTTAAGTGCCTCACTGTAGCCCAGATTTTTGCTTTGTTTAAAGAAAAGGAGGAACAAAAACGCTGTTGATTGAAATTTATTTAAATTGAACCTGGAATATTCCTTTAACCATTGCTTACCACAACAGAGCTCATGCAGATCACTTACTGCCTTAGAATTACAGAGGAGCGTAAGTGCTCGGAGACACTCATGCTGAAGGGACGGGGAAGGAGATGGTCAGGGGATGGTGAGGTGAAGAGCAGAGCAGAGCGAGGACACATTACCCTGGGGACCCTGTTACCTTGACGTGTATCTGATTACGAAGCACAGCTGCCCGCAGGATCATGGCTTTCGCTCGTCTCTGGAACTCTTTGCCCATCTGTAGAGACTTCTCAAAAGTTGTGCTTCTCTGATCCACGTCCCTGGCATACAAGATCTACAAACAGGGAGATAAACATTTTTAATTCACAGGTGCAACTTATGTGGCAAAGTTCTAATGCATTTTAATTACCAAAGGCTGTTTCTAAAACAGTCCCTAAGTTACCTTGTTTTAGCCAAAATAATTTAGCATGTTTCATTCAAGGTCAAGCTCAATGACAAAGTGAGAAAAATGACATATGACAAACATAATTCATTCAATTAAAAATGGTATTGATAAAAAAAACATGTTTTTCTGATGTATTTTATATTAGCAAAAAGCAAAGGGAACATTGTTCCAGAAGAGGAAGTATCAGAGTGACAGATGAAAGAACGCAGCCCTGCCTTGCTGTGGGAGTCGATACGAGCATTGATCAGGCCCTCCAGGATCAGCTGGGTCAGTTCATCCTCCAGATCTGCCACTGTGGTATTAAAGGCCACGGCCATTTTGTTCATGTCTGCTGACACATAGGGGCTAAAGTACTGCCCACGGGAAATAAAAGACAAAATTAATCAATTAGTCATGCAAGTGCAACTCTGCTGATACGTTTCGAAGCAAATATCAAAATTCCATACTTTTCCAGACCCAAATTTCCAAACCTCTCTGCAGATTTTTCAGACCATGTTTAACATTAATGATTCATACGGCATTATATTTGGTATATATAGTACAATCAACTGTAAATATTTTCTCTGTTTTTATTAATTTGGCTGAAATTATGAGAAAAAATAAACCTAAAACACTTTATAACCTGCATATATAACTTACATATATTATTATTATATAACTGACATCAGTTTGATACTGTAATCATGGTTTGATCTTGCACGCTCACCAAACGGCAAAGTAAAGTCTAAATTAAATGATCATTTGCTCCTTTATCTGTTGCTGGTTTGAGTGAGAGACTCGCTTTTTAGACATTCTTAATATTATATTTCAGAAAACTGAACAGGGGAAACAAATATTTTTCCATACTCCTTTGTTTTTTCTATACTTTTCCAGACCTGGAAATTACTCAAATTCCATATACTTTTCTAAACTGCCTAAGAACCCTAAAGTATTATCTTATGACCATACCATGTTCTACTTTAACTCAAATTCTGCATTTCAAATCAATATAAATATGCCAAGCAAGGATCAAAAACAGGGATGACCTGCAAACTTAAACATTTCGATTTGAGTGATATACTGAACACTGCAGGTGTGTGTGTGTGTGTGTGTGTGTGTGTGTGTGTGTGTGCATGTGTTTTTGTGACATATCAGGACACAAATTTGTATAATGACATAGATATTACAAGGAGAGGGTGACTTATGAGGACATTACCCCATGTCCCCATTTTTCAAAAGGCTTATAAATCATACAGAATGAGTTTTTTTTGAGAAAGTATTAATGTGCAGTTTCCTGTGATGGGTAGGTTTAGGGGTAGTGTAGGGGGATAGAAAATACGGTTTGTACAGTATAAAAACCATTACGCCTATGGAATGTCCCCACAATTCACAAAAACAAACGTGTGTGTGTTTTTCAGTGGGAGGGGAGGGGATTTAAAAGGTACAATATGTAATAATTTTGTCCGCTAGAGGTCACCAGAAGCCTATTCAAAACAAAGGCGTAGCTTGATGAAGCCAAGTTTTAGAGCGGAATCTTGGGACATGTGGTCTTCACCTCAACGGACGGTGCAAAAGAATAGGGATCATGGATGCGATGTTCATGGATGCGATTATTAACATTACTGTAGTATGAAGCAGAGCAGGACCGAGTGTTGTGGGAGCTGAACGAGGCGGCTGGAGCGATTGCGCAACACAAGCCTCACGAGCAGCGGAACTTTTAATATGACAGTCGCCGGCGCCGCTTCCGCTTTTCGGGTCATGAGTATGAGGTAACACAGCTCTGTTTATTATATTAGATACATTTGGGTGTGTTCAAAACTGTTATAACGTTACTCTATGCGTTCGCTCGGCGGCTGCTGTGAGACACTGTTGCGAGACACTGTTGCACACTGCAACAGAAACATTGTTTTTTTTTTTATCACCACATTTCTACAACCAAATGACCCATAAGGACAAAATGTAGGGCAAAAGCTTTTTCATTACAAAAAATTTTTTTTTTCACACAATCTTGTATCAAAGAGAAACAAATCAAATTAAGCAAAAGTCAAGCTGAGCATCTAAATCAAATGCATAGACCAAAACCTCATATCCCTTTACATACCTGTATGAGGGCTCTGTTCCTGATTTGTGTGTACAGTGTTCTTACATGAGGGGCCAGATACATGTCTAGGAGGAGATTATCCTATAAAACAGTGATAAAACACTTATTAATCACAATATCCCAACTAAAATGACATCAAAAAGAAATCAGTGTCTTGAACTTCTCTAAATCAAAACCTAGCAATCGCACAATGTCAAACTTACCTTCATTTCATCCAGCATTTTCAGACAAGATGCATACTTTGACTCGTAAAACTTGAAGATAATATCACGGACTTGTGGTTCCAACTCTAAAAATAATTTAAAGGAGCTAGAAAATAAAAGATGAGTAAAATTAAATGTGATGTTTTATCCACATGTAACCAGAAACAATATAACTCTCATTAAGGCATCTAGCATGAACATGCTAAGCAAAAAGGTTCACCTGCTTGAGATGACATTTCGCTGCAGTTCCTGTCTGTCAAATGTAGCCAGGGCACAAAGCCCCCCGTACACTGCTACATTACTGGGGGAAAGTAGCTAAAGAGCAAATAGAGCATCTCATTACCAATTGTAGGAAAACACTGCATCTTATTCATCTTCACTTAAACTGTTAATTTTACTAGAAATATCTGCTGTAGCATTAGAACAGGGTTAAGGATGACACTAACCTCAGGGAAGTCGCAGTGGTCAAAGGAGGCTTGCAGGAAGCACTTAGCAGCCGGTTTATACTTTCTTGAGGCAAGTTCTGCTAATCCTAATGTGACCAAAGAGAGATGATGATGATGATAACAAATCACATGCCCAATTGAAAATGTGACTAAAAGAAATTACTGATTATATACACACACAAATAATACAAATACTTGAAATACAAATAATGTACTTGCCTGCAGCACATTTTAGTTTGGTTAGAACAGATTGGTTTTGACTATCTCTCTCTCCTCGTTGCTAGATTGCAGAGACAAACAAAAATGAAAATTTTAGAGTCATTTTCTATTGGTATCTCACAGGTCAGTAAAGCAGAATGGAAGGTTGCTCCTACCTCTGCTATCTCTGGAGTGGATTCAGCCTTGCTGACGTAGCTAAGTACATGGGACCAGTTTTGGAGGTAAACGCTAACCTATAAAAATAGTCAAGTTGTTTGGATGAGTTGTTAGAGATTGCCTGAATTTTTAGGCTATAAACATCAAAAAGATTCACAACTGTGAAACAGAAACTTCTGCTATATGCAGGCAAAAATTATAGATTTTATGCATGAAAGTAATCATTAAGCAGAGAAAAAAAATCTGTATACCCTTTCATAAATGTGTATCCATGGCCTAAAATTAACACTCGCCAAGCCCCAAATGAGAGTAATCGGGGCTGGCGAGTATATGAAATGATGTCAATCGGCAGTTTACCGGTAACAATTTTATGAATCCTAACAACGCAATGTTACGAGAACATGAATGTGAACGACGCTCACAACGGCTGACAGGCCAGCGCTGCAACGTCACAAAGGCCACATTCACACAGCAGCAGAATACGGTTGCCAGTCCTGTATTGGAGTCCTTAATACGGTTATGTTCACACACAGTACGGTTATTTATGGGTGTGACAACCGCATTCTATAACCGAACTCACTCCCGTACATTTTCAGGACTCACAACCGCATTCTCTGAATTTTCGCATTGTGTGAACGGAACCGTACTGAACAACTACTTGTCTGTCACGTCATACAGTGCAAGAGAGCCGGTGTTTTGTGTGTGGTTTCGCTTTTGGTAACTTACAGCGACAGAGATACGAGCTGTGTGTCATCTGAAGGTGTTAGATCCAGTCACTGTTCTCCACCGGAGCGGCTCCCGTCAGTTTTGTGATTCTTTTACAAATTAAAATGCCGTGTCATGCGCGAGACGTTGTAAAGCACGCGTGCGCATCGGTTAAAGACTCCGGCTAGCTCGTGTTTACATGCTGCTGTTTGTTAATGAAGTTTGAATGGATACTCTCGCGGTTCAATTGGACTCTTGTCATGTCAAAAGTGATGAGACTTTTCAGTTTTATGTATGTCGCCATCTTTAATATTACGTTGGTCACTGTCCTTATGGTTACTCGTAAGAGAATACGGGCTTGACACTCGCTGCACGTTCATACAGACAGTGTTCCAAACGCTACTAAAAGTTGCTGTGTGAACGAGACATTTCGAGACTCACACCTGTAAGTAAATGCGGTTGTCAATCCCAAAAACTGACAGTGTGAACATGGCCAAAAGTTTAAACCTTGCCAAGCTAGTCTAGCTGGTCGCAAGAAGACGCGTAGGGGAACTCAATTCATTACTCACACGCAGTGTGGAAAGTTTTCTGTGCATAAACATTTACAAACATGCACAAATACTGAACTGAGTTCTCTTTCACATCTTGTGCTTGAACTGACAAATTCACACAAAATTATGTTAAAAAAATACCCGTCTCAGCAAGTATCCTAGTAAGCTGGCTTAAGTAAATGTAAATAGTAGAAAAAGACAACTCATGTGTAACAGTATCAGTATACTGGATCCATGCATTAGCTCTTAAAGTGACAGTAGCCTAATATTCCTGCTGCTGTCTGTGTTTTTAATGTTCTTTCTACAAATGCATTTTCTGTAAATGATATAAATCACAGATCATAACCTACATGTGCTGTGTTTGATAGAAACCTGGTTATAACCAGATGATTACATTACTTTAAATGAGTCTACCCCCCCAAGATTTCTGTTAAAAACATGTGCCTCTTCTGAAAGGCAAAGGGGGAGGTGTGGCTGTAATTTAAAGTAATATTTCCATTATTACTCAGAGGTTTCAAGTATACCGGGTATCTGCAGATATAAACAAGTTAAATTTTTAAGACCTTTTTAATACCACCTTACATGAAATGTAAGACCAAACCTGCGATGGAAACACACACACATATATACATACATAATATATCAGGCATGTGATCAGCTAGAGATAAAAAAAAACAAAAAAAAAACAGGAAAGTCTGACCCCGCACCCAAGCCATGCCCCCACACTTTTTTTTCTTTAAAAATATATATATATATTTTATCACATTAAAAGATGTCATATATTGTAATAATACATACTATTGTTCTGTAAAAATAAAAAGCAGCATTTAATAATCATGATAATAATTAATATAATATAATATATTAAATGTATTAATAGAATTGTTATTATTAAAGTACCTGCGGAAAGTTTGGAAACAATTAATGATTTTAAAATAAGTCCCTTCTGCTCACCAGGGCTGCATTTATTTGATCAAAAATACAGTAAAAACAGCAACATGGTGAAATATTCTAACAAATAAAAAAAGTTTTCTATATTTTATAAAATGTTATTTATTCCTGTGATCATTTTCAGTATCATTACTCCAGTCTTCAGTGTCACATGATCCTTCAGAAATCATTACAATTTGATTTGATGCCCAAGAAACATTTCCAATTATTATCAATGCTGAAAACAGTTGTGCTGCTTCAGATTTTTGTGGAAATGGTGATATTTTATTTGTTAGATTTCTTTGAAAAATAGAAAGTTCAGTGAACAGCATTTATTTGAAATTATATTACATGTATTTATCAAATATATTATTTATTAAAGCATTTATTAAATAGAAATATTCTGTAACATTTTGTGTCTTCACTCTTCACTCACTTTATCACTTTAAAGTAGGACGAATTAAAGTATTAATTTTTCTATTTTTTTAAAACTTACCACAAATGTTTAAATGGGATTTCCACAAAAATTAAGCAGCAAAAACTGCATTTTAACATTGATAATATAAACAGTGAATGTTTCTTGAGCAGCAAATCAGCATTTATGAAGAATTATGTGACACTGAAACTTCTCTTTGTAAACAACAACAGAACTAAAAACGATTCTAATGACGAATGTTGCGTTCCCAAATGCAAATTTAAACGTCACAAACAAAGTAGCATTTACAGTGAATCGAAAATGAAAACACAGCACTGTTACAGCAAGCATGCAGCGCGTCAGACTATTATCAAAGACTATAGACTAACACAAGACGCATCACTCGTATTGTTTTGAATGGGAGAAAGTGTAACGCGCAACATGGCGGAATAAGTCCTGCCTTCTAAATAAGAGCCAATCGCCGACTGGTAAAGTCATTGCGTCACTGCAGCGGCCGTTAGAAGCACCAGTTTCTATAGAAACAGTCAGACGCGCGCCTCCGAAATGAGGCACAAGAGACGCGCATTTAGGTCTGCTTATGCGCATTAGCTTGATCCAGCCTAAAAATTACAATTTTTTGTCATGATTCGAGCGTTTAGAAACAAAATTTATGAGACAGTTGTTGTCATATTTCAATGGTGATTTCAAATATGAAATTTAATCGAAAGCTTGGCAAACAGCTTTGGAGAACTTGATGTTTCCCCATTCAAAGAGATAGGAGCTGCACTTGCATGCCCGAGAGGCGTTTCAAAGATGGCCGCCGAGTGAAATGACTTGTATTAAAGGGACTTTGCTATTATTTATATAATTACATCACAGCCGTTGTGAATTTTTTATATTAAATTCTCACCACCATTCATAAAAAAAGTTACCGAATGAGTTAAAGGTGCTACAGAGGATGTAGCACCTTTAACACGTTTCAGCGCTGATTCTACTCGCATTTGGCACGTTGACCCATTTGAACTCTTTTAGGGACCGTTCATATGTCACGTCTAAAAACGCATGGAAAACGCGTCTGCGCCGCTTTCTCCTTTCCAAAGAGCTTGGGCGCTGCGGTGGCGTCTGCCGTTACTAAGCAACCATGAGCTGCGCTCTCCATGACGACGCGGTAGTTTGTTTCAGCAAAGGATATATGGATTTCCAGCACCGAAAATCACTTGCAGTAGCTTTGCCACAGCAGATTTATTTAAAAATGTGTATCCGTGTACAGCTCTGATCAGATATTCCTACATCTTTGCTGACCTTTGTCCTGCAGATGGCGCCACATTACCGCAAAAGATGCATTTAGATGCTCTGCGTGTGCGTACCGCTTTGATGCCCATTGTACCCAGTTTAAAACATTTTCTACAAACGGCGCAGTTTGCCTCGTAGACAATTACCGACACCGGCCTCAACCACCAGGAGAATTCATCTTTCTCGAGCCATTTATCATTAAATTTGCGCTTACCTATTATGGCTACCTGCTACCACAATTCTCTCTGATGACGCAACGCAATAACTACCGCGAGAAAAAAAATCTTCTGTTCAATGATCAGTCAGTCATTGGGTCTGTCAGACTATAGAAATTTTTCAAACTATAGAAATCACTTCTACCACTAAAGATTGCTTTATAAATAATCTTCCTGATCAGTTTCTACTCCTTGGCATACCAGATAGCTTAGAAGAACTCGATGTTGCAACAGTAACTATTGGCTCTCTCTTTTCCAGCACTTTAGACATTGTTGCTCCGTTGTGCTTAAAGAAGATTAAGGAAAATAGTCAAACACCGTGGTATAATGAGCACACTCAGGTCCTTAAGAGAGCAGCCTGAAAAATGAAGCGCAGCTGGAAGAAACCATAACTAGAGGTATTTCGCATTTCGTGGAAGGAAAGTGTTATTGCATACAGAAAGGCGTTAAAAAAAAATAGATCTGCTTACTTTTCGACTTTCTTAGAAGACAACAAACACAACCCTAGGTATTTATTTTAATGCAGCGGCAAAATTAACGAGAAATAAATCTTCAGCTTCACACATTTCCAAACAGCACAGCAGTAATGACTTCATGAATTTCTTTACTTGCAAGATTGATACTATTAGAGAGAAAATTATAACCAAGCAACCAACTACTACAGTATTGCATCAGACGCCGTGCTACAGACCCCCTGAGGAACAATTCCATTCAGTCTTTGCTATAAGAGGAAGAATTGTCTAAACTTGGCAAATCATCAAAAAAATGTATGTTAGACCCTATACTGACTAAGCTACTGAAAGAGATGCTTCCAGAACTTAAAGATCCTCTTCTTAATATTATTAATTTAGGATATGTACCAAGTAATTTTAAGCTGACTGTTATTAAACCTCTTATGTAAAAAAAAAAAAAAAAATTGATCCTAGAGAATTAGTTCATAACAGATCGATCTCAAATCTATCTTTTCTGTCAAAAATACTTAAAAAGGCAGTGTCATCTCAACTATGTTCCTTTTTAAAAAAAAAAAAAAAAAAAGGCATCTACGAGGATTTCCCATCAGGATTTAGACCATATCATAGTACTGAGAGTGATCTCATTAGTTACAAATGATTTGCTCTTATCATCTGATTGTGGTTATATCTCTCCATTATTGTTACTGGATCTTAGTGCTGCATTTGATACTAATCGACCACAACATTATTCTAAATAGACTTAAATTACGTTGGCATTAGTGGAACTGTACGGAGCCCCGCACATGACATGCAAGAAAAAAAATTAAATCGTGCGCACGACTTGCTAATTTGTTCCCTCGATTTACTAAATTGTGCGCACGACTTGCTAATTCGTTCCCTCGATTTAGTAAATCGTGCGCATGATTTAGTAAATCGAGGGAACGAAACAGCAAGTCGTGCGCACGTTTTAGTAAATCGAGGGAACGAATTAATAAATCGTGCGCACGATTTAGCCTACTATTTTTTTGCTGCATGTCATGTCCGGGGCTCCGTAGAATTGCAATGGCATGGTTCAAATCATACTTATCTGACTGTAACCAATTTGTAGCAGTAAATGAAGAGGTATCGTTCACAAGTTCAGTATTGAGTACCGCAAGGCTCAGTACTAGGACAGTTGCTTTTCACCCTGTACATGCTGGGAGATATCATTAGGAAACATGGCTTTAGTTTTCACTTTTAGACTGATCATACTCAGCTCTATATTTCTTCATGCCCTGACGAAACATACCAATTCAAGGCTAGATTATTGTAATGCTCTACTTGGTGGTTGCCCTACACGATTAATAAACAATCTCCAGCTGGTCCAATATGCAGCAGCTAGAGTTCTTACTAGAACCAGGAAGTATGACCATATAAGCCTGGTTCTGTCAACAGTGCATTGGCTCCATATTAAACATACATTTTAAAATCTTGCTAATTACTTACAAAGCACTAAAAGGTTCAGCTCCTCAGTACTTAAGCGAGTTCTCAACGCATTATAGTCCTTCATTTTTATTGTGATCTCAAAATTCTGGCCAGTTGATTATACTCAGAATAACAAAATTAACTGCAGGTGGTAGATCCTTTTCCTATTTAGCACCCAAACTCTGGAACAATCTTCCTAGCATTGTTCAGGAAGCTGTCATTTCCTCTCTCAAAATCCATAAAGGTACTAAAAACATATTTAAATCAGTTCATGTGAGTGCAGTGGTTCAATATTAGTATTATAAAGCAACGAGAATATTTTTGGTGCACCAAAAAAAACTAAATAACGACATATTGAGATGGCCGATTTCAAAACACTGCTTCAGGAAGCTTCAGAGCATAAATGAATCAGCGTATCGAATCATGATTCGGATCGCGTGTCAAACTGCCAACGGCTGAAATCACGTGACTTTGACGCTCCAAACAGCAGATCCGACACACTGATTCATTTATGCTCCGAAGCTTCCTTAAGCACTGTTTTGAAATCGGCCATCACTATACAAGTCGTTATTTAGTTTTTTTTGGCGCACCAAAAATATTCTCGTCGCTTTATAATATTAATATTGAACAACTGTACTCACATGAACTGATTTAAATATGTTTTTAGTACCTTTATGGATCTTGAGAGAGGAAATGTCATTGCTCCCTGTGCAGGCCTCACTGAGCCATCGGATTAAATATCTTAAATATCTTAATTTGTGTTCCGAAGATTAACAAAGGTCTTACGGGTGTAGAACGGCATGAGGGTAAGTAATAAATGACAGAATTTTCATTTTTGGGTGAACTAACCCTTTAACCTGGCATACACGACACATTATCAATTTCTATTATTCAAATCAGTTAAATGATTGTTAGGCTACATAAATTGGGTCAACCAGAACCAGGACACTTTCTATAACACCCAATGTACTTGTTACATCGTAAGAAGAATGGCATCTACGCTATATTAGTCTGTCTGTCTTATCCTTATCCCGAGGTTACCACAGTCAGCCAGATCTGGTCCATATCCAGATCAGATGGTGGACCTGCACCTAGACACGACCACAACACAGCCCTGAATGTCAGCAGAGACCGTGTCTACTAGACAATCCCCTGTGAAGGCCATTACAGATCCGCAGTAAAGACCACAAGAACCAGACAAGTCCTCTGCACAGACCACTACGAACAGCTTTGGCTCCATACCAGCATGATGAATTTGATCTTCAAGCAAAAAGGAACTGGATGAATATCTGAACGCTACCAATCCTGATTTGAATTCTGACTTGTGATGCAGCCTGAATCATTATCACACAGTGTTCGTTCGTTGGGCAGAGGAGAACTGACCACCCCCCTAATTGAGCCTGGTTTCTTCCAAGGTTTTTTTCTACATTCTGTCACCTGATGGAGTTTGGGTTCCTTGCCACTGTTGCCTCTGGCTTGCTAAGTTGGGGACACTTAATATTCAACAATATTATTGATCTGACTGTACTGACACTGTTGTATGAGAACTTTTTTTCAGAACTGCTTTATAGATTAAATAAACTAATTTAATAATTGATGATCTTTACAATGGAACTGAATCAACACAGAAATGAATTCAGCTGAACAACAGCCAAAATGCATAATTTTCCTGTTTTCACTGTAAAGCTGCTTTGAAACAATCTGTATTGCATAAAGCACTACATAAATAAAGGTGACTTGACTTGAACAACAGACAAAAAAATAAAAATAAAATAAAATCTCACTGCTCTTGACTGAATAACTTTTGTAACTTTATTAAGGATTAATCTATATTTAATTTATACAGTGAAGACTATGCAGTATTATTTTACACTTAATTTCTTTAATCAATTTCTATGCCTGAAAACTACTGTTAGACCTACCTGAAAAACCTGAAAAGCACTGTTCATTCAATTTGTATCTTTGTTCTACTATATTTATTTGTGCTATTGCTTGTAATTTGATAATTTTTTCTAATTATTTTTACGGATTGTTAACTTGTCTTTAATAATGTTTTAAGTTTAAATTAGTTAGGGTAGTAGTTTTAGCTGTGGTATGATAATTGGAATATAGAATTGTGAATTGTCACTGGTATCCAAATTTTTGGTGTCTTTACTGCCCTTTTTTCAGGGTTTCTACAGGTTATCAAATCTAATTTAATGCTTTTTAAAAAAAAAATTAATGC
>RJVU01026577.1:1784556-1836393 GCA_003731715.1 Anabarilius grahami
AAGGTTTACCTTCCAACAAGACAATGACCCTAAGCACACAGCTAAAATAACGAAGGAGGGGCTTCACAACAACTCCGTGACTGTTCTTGAATGGCCCAGCCAGAGCCCTGACTTAAACCCAATTGAGCATCTCTGGAGAGATCTAAAAATGTCTGTCCACCAACGTTTACCATCCAAACTGACAGAACTGGAGAGGATCTGCAAGGAGGAATGGCAGAGGATCCCCAAATCCAGGTGTGAAAAACTTTTTGCATCTTTCCCAAAAAGACTCATGGCTGTATTAGATCAAAAGGGTGCTTCTACTAAATACTGAGCAAAGGGTCTGAATACTTAGGACCATGTGATATTTCAGTTTTTCTTTTTTAATAAATCTGCAAAAATGTCAACAATTCTGTGTTTTTCTGTCAATATGGGGTGCTGTGTGTACATTAATGAGGAAAAAAAATGAACTTAAATGATTTTAGCAAATGGCTGCAATAGAACAAAGAGTGAGAAATTTAAGGGGGTCTGAATACTTTCCGTACCCACTGTATGTCGCTAAATGTCAGTAGATGACATCATAAGGCAATTAGAATATTCATTATGTCATTAAGTTGTATTCGCATTCTGCCAAGTGTCAGCCCTTTACATTTGTTTGCTTCTCTGCTGCTACCTCTTTGTGCTCACATCATTTTTAAAAAAAAAGCCAAATTCCCAATAAAATTGTTTCATCTATATATTATGTTTTGTTTTCAGACAATATGAAATGGTGACTGAAATGCAGCCCATTATGTCACATTCTGTCCGTAACACATTAAGACTACATACAGGGCTCGACATTAAGCCTTGTCATGTGCTTGTCCTTCGAACAAGTAAATCGGTCATTCATTGTCTGAGTAAAACAGTTTCTTATCTGGAAAAAATAAGATTATTTTTTTTTTTTGGTGTAAATATAAATTTATTTTGAAGCAATATCCTTTCAGAATATTCCAGCTCTGACATATATAAATCTGCATTTTTGTGGTATTTACACTGAGGGCATTTTTTTTTTTTACCTTTACAAGGGGCAATTTCCCCCCACCCAATCCTGTATGATTCAGGTAAAATGTATGATTCACCTATTTTTAAATTCTTAAATTTGCTCAATAAATTCAATTAGAATCAGACACTAAGGACTGTTACCAATCAAATTAAATAATTTACAAAAAAAAAAATTACAACTGCATTAATATGGGATTGTTTTAAATATTTTTTGAAAATTCAAATAAGAAATGTTGGGGGGAAAGTGATACTTTTAAAAATGAAACTAAACCACCAGCAGGTGGCGGCAAGTAACCGTCTTAATAAGTGAGTCATTGAGTCATTCATTCAAACAATTCATTCAAGAATGAGGCAGTTGTTTATGAATGAGTCATTGCCTGCATCTTAATGTGCATTCTATCCATCCTAAATAGTATGTGACATTAGTAATATTCAATACTATTTAGGGAGGATAGGATGCACATTGGGTGCTAGCTTGACTCAATTCATTCAAAACGCTGAATCATTCAGTAGGCTAATGAAAACAAGGCTGCGCGAGCAACCTTGTTACCGTCCATACAGCCTATTATTATTCTCCACTATCGATCGCCACTTACACTAAATGTAATCAAATCTGTCATTCTTGCGTTTTGGTGATTCCCAAATTTTTTTAATTTTTTTATTGACGACTTAAGCACGCTCCTTGTCCGACCTGGCAAGTAAAATTCTCTTTCACTTGCCCCTTCAAAAAATCCACTTATCCCGGACTAACTGACAAGCGTTAGTGTCGAGCGCTGACATGTTATAATCCTGATTTGTAATTGAGACATAAAGTCGCTAAGTTGGCAACACTGATGCAGCCTTCCGTCTCCAGGTCCAAGCTGGCAAACCGATTTCAAAAACGGCGTTAAGGTAATTTTGCACCGGTCGGAGGCAATTACCAAACTGGTTCGTGTGTGTATCACACCAATGTACATATTTTGCGATAGCAAATCAGTTATTAATTATGAAGGCTATATTCAAAATAAATTGGTAGTACTATTTTTCTTCAAATCTATCTAAAAAATGTAATGCCTGTAGGAATAAAATGTAATGCTTTTTAATGCCATTTAAGGCCTTAATTTTCGCAAAATCCATTTAATGACTTTTAATGTTTTTTAATGCCCCACGGATACCCTGTTTTTGTTTTATGTTTTATGGCCAGTAAAAAATATTTATGGCTGGTAAAAGTAACCATCCACTGGCAGGTGTGGCAAAAAGTTAACTTTAGGCCCTATGTGTATCATTAAGCACACCAGGTGATGGCCAGGGAGGACAATATGTCCATACCTTGATTACATTAAGACACATGTTGATGACATGCTTGGCGCTAGTGCAGTAGTCTCTGGCTCGGGAGTAGCATTTCAGGGCATTGCTGAGGTCACCACAGTCAAGATAATGATCCCCAAGGTCATCATGACCCCTCCTGAACAAAAGCAAGAGATATTCAGATGTAAAATAGCCAAGGCACAGCATCACAGTCAATATTAAAAAGAGAGAAACAATAAGTCTGGCCTTGCCTTATGCTTTCTTTGATGGAGTTTCCCTTGTAGTTCTTAAGGTCGGTATCCAGCTTCTCCAGTTTGAGCAGGGCTTTTTTCCTGGTGGATTCTGCCCAGGCTGTGTCGAGAGGAGGGGGTTCAACTGCTCCCTCCGGTACTGCATCAGGGACACCTTGCACGTCCCTGTGTTGACAAATATTTTAAGTACAAACTTAATCAAAGCCATGCATGTTATGTTAGAAATGTTAGAGATGGAACTGGAATTGCCTGGTGGCTTCAGTGAGTTTGCGATGGATTTCTTCGTAGACATCAACATTAAAGGTTCTTTGGACAAAGGACAGGGCCATCTTCAGTGCTTCCACTCGTAGCTGGGGGCAGTGGTCTGCAATAAACTGCAGCCTCTCAATCCTCATCAGTCCACTGTAGCTAGAGGCATACTGCTCGAGATCCTGTACAGAAAAAGAAGGAAAAAAAAGAAAAGAAAAAAAAAACAGCTCTCAGTGTCCATCCAAGTTCCAAAAAAAGTAGGGATGAAAACTATATCGACACCATTTATTACTGGTTTTTGAACAATATAGGTGATGCTCATTTCCACAATTTTTACATTTAAATTAAGAGAACATAAGGTAAGTACAAAGGTAAAGCAGTATTGTGACTGTTGAAACTAAAACTACTAAAGTAAAACTATTAAAAATTGTCTTTGTTAATTGAAATAAAGATTAAATAAAACTAAATTTAATTATTAAATGAAAATCTTTAAAAACAAACTATAGCTGAAATAAAAATAAATGAAAGCTAAATATAAACATTAAAAATAATACAAATAAAAAAAAACAATACAATATATAAAATGTAAAAAATGACAAAAGCACATATTAAATTAAAATAATCAGAAAATAAAAGCAAAATAAAAATATTAATAAATAATATAACAGTATAAATAATACTAAAATAACACTGGGGTAAAGTAAATCTATAATAAAAGTAAAAATTTAATGTCAAATGTAATATTTAGCAAATCTCAAAATGAAAATTTCATTTTTTAAATATTATGCTGTGATGCCTAAATCCTCAAGTACGTGTTTTTTTAATACAAATATCATAGAATTTTTATATCAGTGCATCTCTCTTCTGTGATTCAGAAAATGATCAAAACACCAAAAGAACTTAAATTATTTGTAACAAAATATCTTTCAGCATCTAACAACAAGGATAATGCTTTAGAAAAGTCAACAACGTATGGAAGCAAGTACACAATTGTATAGACAGTTAAAAGATACTCAAATGGTTCTGAATTGATACAAGACTCCACCAATCATATAGACTCAACGTACCAAAGTCGGGTTTTCCACAACATAGTTGGTGTCAGGCGCATTCTGCTGGTCTTCCTGAGGGTCAGCATCTATCTGCATGGGCTCTACAGACCCCTGTCAACACAGAAAGCATTACTTTTAACGCACTGCACTAGAAAAATGTGTAGGCGACATAAACAAAATTGGGCCAACAAAAAGTCCTAATGAGCATGTGTAATATATATTAAGATCCGAGGAACATTTTGCCCTTGCCACCAAACAAATCTTGTGTGGAAACAAAAACATAATATCACAACACTGAGTATCAGCTCCCAGGCTTTCAGATGGCTTCACATCCTGCCTGCCTACATTGTGTGGTTACCTCCAGAGAGTATGACGAGGAGCTCGAGCTGTACACACTGAATTGTGTGGTTAATTCCAAGTACGGGTCATACACGCTTCTTTGACAGAAGTAGTTCAGCTCTTCCCATGAGGATGAGGCTGATCTGTCTGGCAAATACAAGCTTTCCCTGATCCTGCCCTGAACCTGCTCTGCAGCATCTCTCCGATCTGACTGTAAACTCTCCTGCAAGAAGGTGCATGCTTATAAAGTCGCACTGGGGCGGCAGCAGCCACAACACAAAAACAAGTCAAAGATGTTGAAATTTATACATAAATATAAACCAACCAAGTGGGACAATGTTTGTACTCTAGAAGGGAGGGTGTAAATAAATTCATTAGAACAATTACATCTGTAAACACTGGCTTCTTACATGTGACATTTTAACACTTGTTACCACATGCAGGTTTGTAACCACCAAAAACATTGAGGGGGAAACATTCCCCCAAAATTCATCTTCCTAGTCAATTATTTTTTGTTTTCAATTACTGATTCTTCAAAATACCATTATTCCCCCCTCCCGAATAAGCAGTTACATCACCCACCACATGCCCTTTACTACACCCAACATTTTTAAGATTACATTACACCGCATAACGAGACCTGGTCTGTCATTTTTGATAAACTACATTATAAAGCACAGTTTCATAATGACAGTCTAATATAGCTGAATGCGTCTAGTGTTTCTAAAATAGAAATATCACTTAAATTATGAGCAGCTCCACGGTGTTTAATTATTTTGGTTATGTGGACTAGATCAGGCTTGAATGGAAATATTCAATACTCTATATATTCATCTCTGCAAGCAAATGATGAAGGCTGTCTCAAAACCTAGTGTGCTGCCTGCCCAGACAGTATTTTACAGCATCATATATAAGTGCTGGACATCTAAACAATGACTAAACTGCTTTCTAGGCAGGCAAACAGACTATGTTTTGAGACACAGCCTGAATTTCAAGCACACTGGCTAGTTGATACAAAACAGACAGCTTGCTAACGAGATAGCTTGCTAAAGACACTTAGCCGGCTAAAGAAAGTTTCTACCCAAGTGTTTCACAAACAACCCCAAGAAAGCCAACTGGGCCGCTTCGGGTGTACACCAAAACAGCTCTGTTGGTTGTATTCGCTGTCGAAATTACATTAGTCTAGCTCTTCGGGCGGATAGTCGCGCGCTGCCGCTAAACTTGAGAAGTGCCTGTCGCGTCCTGAGGGCCGCTCTGACTTACGAGCTCATGCTAGACGAGCTAACAGGTTACAACGGCTGCGAGAGGTGAGGAATTAACATTGTAAACATAGGTGCTTCGACTTGGTACGCTTCTTCTACCCACTCTCGCGGTGTGGAAGATGACGATAAAGCATTTAAAGGCGCTAATTTACCTGAAAGTTAAAGACCTGCACGGGTAGTGGCATCTCCTCCTCCTCTGCAGAAACAGAGCACACAAACACATCCGGGGCATGAGAGTGCGCGTGGTCGACGTCTTGCAGCGCGGAGACGTCACTACCTTGAGTCTTGATTTGAAATATTAATACAGCAGAAAAACATATTTACTCATTCTAACATGATTGGCTGGTTTTATGTTGAGCCTTGAAACAGCCCTTAAATACATTACAAAAAACACCCCGACCCACATAGCCTCCAAAAGCACAAAACATAAAATATTTTTTAAAAATAAATTTAAAAAAACCGTTACTGTAAACTGTAGCCTATATTCAGTTTACATGTTAAAAATGATTTTGTTAAATATAGTTTTAATTATATGTTGTCATCATTGTTTTATTTTTGTGATGTGTTATTGTAAAGTAATAATTTTGTTAAAATACTGTTATGATCTCTTTGATATTTGCAATGGTTACTATTTTTCATAGTGTGGTTTTTGGTGAATTGTATTAAAACCAGTTAGGGTCAGTTTGACCCACATATAGTGTGTGGAATGAACAAAAAAAATTAAAAAGAAAATCATACAAAAATGTATTGTACCCATTTTTTTATTAATATATAATAACAAGTTAGGTATCAATTATATTTTGACCACTGAACTAGGAAATGTCCCTGCTTTCTATTTTATAAATCTGGTCACCTTAGTTTACACTGCGTTCCAAATTATTATGCAAGAGACATATCAGTAAGATTTCAGTACAATAAACATTCAGATTTTAGTTTTTCTAAGAAAATGTTTGTTTGTTTATTTATCCATGTCTTTTTAGATAACTGGTATCAATCTCAGACAAAATAATTTGCCAGATCTATGGAAACCCTACTTAGAGGTTGTTCCACATTATTAAGCAAGTCACAGTTCTTATGCAATATGGGGAGGAAGAAAGATCTGTCTGAAGATGAAAAGCATGGAATGGTGCAATGTTGTGCAAAAGGCATGAAAACAACTAATATTGTGTGAAACTGAATGGAGATTATCGAATTATCATAAGATTTGTGAGTGATTTAGAGCACAGCAGAACTCGGTCAGATAAAGGCTTATTAAGGAAAGTTCCTGTCAAAAAAATTAATTGTATTAAAAAAAAGCCAGTGTTGAGCAGCAAACAGGTATTTGAAGCTGCTGGTGCCTCTGGAGTCTCAAGAAGCTCTACATGCAGGCTGGCAGTTGTGCGTAAAGATGCGTTTTAGCCACCATTAACCAAACTTCACAAAGAGAAACATCTACAGTGGGTGTAGAAATACATTTTCAAACAGTTTTATTGCCGTGGTGTTTTTTTGCAGCATGGGATAGTGCATAGTACATTGTATTTCAGAAGGCACTATCCTCCTTTTTATTCCATAGCTGAAAATGGCCAGTTATGAACTCCACATATCTTGTAAAAGTCATTTAAATACCCTCCATCTCACTTCCCAATATTCCAGCCCAAATCATCACCCACCTGCTCCTTGCTGACGTCTTGTTGGAACGTGGTGGCCATTCACCAACAATCCAGAAATCCATCCATTTAGACCATCCTTTGTAGTACGCCATTCGTCAGTGAATAAAAATATTTAAAATGAGTCTTCATGTATTTCTAAACCCACTGTAAATGTTTCTCTTTGTGAGGTTTGGTTTGGAGTGGCTAAAATGCATCTTTACGCACAACTGCCAGCCTGCATGGAGAGCTTCTTGAGATTCCAGAGACACCAGCAGCTTCAAATACCTGTTTGCTGCTCAACACTGGCTTTTTTTATAGCTGCCCTTTTGCCTTTCTCTGACCGAGTTCTGCTGTGCTCTAAATCACTCACAAATCTTATGATAATTCGATAATCTCCATTCAGTTTCACACAATATTAGTTGTTTTCATGCCTTTTGCACAACATGGCATCATTTCATGCTTTTCATCTTCAAAAAGATCTTTCTTCCTCCCCATATTGCATGAGAACTGTGACATGCTTAATAATGTGGAACAACCTCTAAGTAGGGTTTCCATAGATCTGGCAAATTATTTTGTCTGAGATTGATACCAGTTATCTAAATAAACATTTTCTTAGAAAAACTAAAATCTGAATGTTTATTGTACCGAAGTCTTACTGATATGTCACTTGCATAGTAATTTGGAACGCAGTGTAAGTGTTGGTTAGTCTGGTTATGTAAGGGATATTGTGCAGTCAGCCGATCGATCTTATATTCCTGTGCATTATCCCTCTTGTTATATCAAATTAATAAAAAGACCACAGCCACAACCCCATGCCTTCAAAATGATGTCACACTCATACTGGTTTATTTTATGGCAAGAACTGAAAGGGGACTGAAATTATGTATGTGCCAGTGGTTTAATTTTCAGTCATTAGTTCAATAAAAACAAAAATCCCTAATGCTAATGTATACTAACAAAACATAAATGCTCAAATGGCACACATTTTTATCTCAAAATTAAAATATTGATCATTTAGAGGTAAAAGAACATTTCAAAGAAATATCTGAACACTTACAAGTGTTAAAACAATTTGACATTCTAGCCCTGCACAGAAATCAGAAATGGCACGTTTAAAACATCAACATGTATAGGAAAATGTTTAGCAAAAATATAAGACAAAACAATGACTTTTAAACAAGACGTACAGCCTACACAAAATGTGTAGTCCAGTAAACATTACAGCCAATTGTGGGAACAGTTTATTTTATATAGTTTTAGTTTTATTAACAGTATCTTATAAGCAAACACATATTTCAGTGTGTAATATTTCTGTCATTGTTTAACAAATCATCACATACAGTACATTCACAGTAAAACACAGGTACAGTATGAAATGTTTAACAGGCAATAAAAGCTGAAAGTAAAATACTTTCTTAAAAAAAAAAAAATAATGTATTTACCGTCACCCCTCAGGTGAGAGCACTGACTATGGCCACACGTTTAAGTCGCAAAAGCTATTCACAATATCTTCTGACACATTCACAGATCCCAAAAGGGAAAAGTACCTGGAGATAAAATATGAATAGCCACAATTTCCACACGAAAAGCTCTGAAAAAAGTAACATTTGTTGTAACAGTTGCTATGCTTGTTCTTCGGTAACTAATTACTCATTCTGATAGACATGCCATGGCCTTATGTCATTCTCTTCCAACATATTTCCATATTAAACCAACAATTTAAGGCAAAGTTTAATAATAACAAAGCAAATTTGGCATATTTTTGTTGATATATCTGTTACATCAGATATAGATACCATGGACATATAGGTCTCTGCAGTTCATCACCTCACAAGTTGGATTTATCTGTTCATAACAGCAGAGCTGAAGAGGAAGAATCAGCTGTTTACATGGCATATCAGTGAAGGAATTAGTTGTGGTGTTCCTCAAAACACAGTACACTTCTTGCCTCTCTTCTTTACAGGTGGAGGGCACAGAACAGCACGGATGGCCTCATCAAACACGGTTTTTAAACCCCGCTGAGTAAGAGCAGAGCACTCCAGATACTTCACAGCACCTACAAAGCCAAAGAATCCAAACAGCCAACTATACATGATAAAGTCAGTAGTGAAACATCATTATAGCACCATTAAACAGTTCTAGGTGAGTTTTTTTTTTTTTTTTTTTTACATATACCAAGTACATATGTGATATACCACATACCCAGGAAATAATTCTTACCAATTTCTCTAGCCATGGCAAGTCCTTGCGGGTAAGTGATTGGAGCTAGCTTCTTATCCCGTAGACGTTCAATCGTGTCTTTGTCATCCCGCAGATCAAGTTTAGTGCCCACAAGTATGATGGGGGTGTTTGGACAGTGATGGCGGACCTCAGGGTACCACTACAAAAATAAATTTGGTTAACACAAGGCACCTAACACCTTGTGGATCTTGTTGAGGGATCCAAATGTCTATGAAATATTTCATATTCTTAGGTGGATACTAACCTTTGCTCTTACGTTCTCAAAGGAAGCAGGGCTCACCAGTGAGAAGCAAATTAAAAAAACATCCTGCAGAAAGACAAAAGGAAGCAATTTGTAAAAATCAATGTCATCAATTATTAATTTCAGATTACACTGCACTATTTAATGCAGAGGATGTCAGGAAACTAAAGTATAATTATAATTTTTTTTACAACGTTTTATTAAATCCTTTTATCATTTGAAGAAAAATCTCTTCTGCTCACCAAGGCTGCATTCAACTGATCAAAAATACAGTACAAACTGTAATATTGTGAAATATTATTACAATTTAAAATACCTGTTTTCTATTTTAATTTAATTTAAAATGTAATTTATTCTTGTGAATTTCGTTATCAGTGTAGAAAAATAATGTATTACAATTTCAAAGGAATAGCATTTATTTGAAATAGAAATATTTGTTAGCATTATAAATGTCTTTAATGTCACTTTTGATCATTTGAATGTCTTAAAAAAATCGTATTAGTCACAAACTTTTGAGCAGTAATGTACATTTTCATAGTAAGGGACATAGTAAGACTCATATTTGCCAAAACCACTGTATATATTTGAACAAAGAAAGTACTCAATTGGCTACATGCCCAATTCCCTCCCTAATGCTCAAAGAAATAACTCCAAACAAAGCTAGACTGTACCAAAATTTAATAAATTATTGGTTATATTTACAAAGCAAAGAACAGAGAGAACATGAGTCTAAAAAGATGATGAAACAACAAAATAATTTCTTATTAAGAATAAAAATGAACTAGATCTCTAAACTGGATGATAACTCAGAATTACAGCCAATAACAGAGATATGTAATTACTGTTTGAGGGTATGAGAGTGGTCTAAGGCGATCATAGTCCTCCTGTCCTGCTGTATCCCAGAGGCCTAAGTTGACGGGTTTACCATCCACCATAACATTGGCAGAGTAGTTGTCAAACCTGAGGGTCACACACAGATTTTTCACAACATTTCAGAAATACTGTACATGCACAGAAGTAAACTGACACACATGGGCAGCACACAGGAATAATTCCCAGTTCAAGGTATCAAACTGTACTCACACAGTGGGAATATACTCTCCAGGGAAGGCATTAGTGGTGTAGCTGATGAGCAGACATGTCTTACCCACGGCACTGAAATACAAAAGATGCTAAGTGCTAAGTGTGATTGCAGTACTCAAGGCAAGTCAAGTGAGTTTCGTTATGTGTGTAGAGACATACAAAGGAACGAAATGTCATGCCTCACAGGACCACGGTGTTACATATATAAATGCACATAGCCTATATTAAAAAGAGGTCATCTACATAAACATATAATCATGTACTCTGAATGGTCATACTGAGGGTTCTCAGGACTGCACATTCATGGCACATCAAGGAAACAACTGTGAAAAGCAGGCAGAAAGTCCTTTAGTTAGTCATCCAGATGTCACGATCACTCCTGGGCTCGATGGCACGCTGGCAGCCGCTCTTTAACAGAGCTGTTTTCAAATGAACTGCCCCACCGGATGAGAAGTGTATACAGGGTGACAGCTTCTTGTCATGAAAAACACACACTGCACTGCATGCACTTACATACAAAGAGGAGTATAGAGCCTAGACAGGAAATGAAGTGGCGGGTGACACTGAATAAGGGAAAGTGATAAAAATTAGGAGGAACAGAGAGGAAACGTGATAATAAAAGGGAGAGGGGAAAAAAGAAGAGAACATGCTGAAATATCAAGTATGTTTGAATGCTGAGAAGCCCCGAATTTGTACTTTGATCAGTAGGCTGTGAAATGTGGTCGCATATGGCAAATGACAGAAAGCCTGTACCATGGGACAGGGACTAAACCTTAAATGGTTGCATGATCAGCTGAATCAATGAAACAGAAAATAAACTTTGAATTAAGCACATACATTTAACCAATACCATGACATAAATCCATAGTATACTAGAGACAATAAACAGTTTCACAGATATATTTTCTTTTCTATCAGTTCTTCAATATAACTATTTATAACAATATCACCCAACAATAGCATGGCAGATAAGTTCATTTAACATTTTGTAATTATTCATAATTTTATAGAACATCTATTCATAGTTATGAATTGTTACAGAAATGCTTGACACAGCATTTTAAGCTAAAAATGCATAGTTACATTCTACTGTTGTAGTCTAACAATTTTATCTTTATTCTTTCCTAATAAAGCAATATGCAAAAACTGATGTTGCGTAGTTGTTATATGACACTTAAAGGATTAGTTCACTTTTAAATAAACTTTTCCTGATAATTTACTCACCCTCATGTCATCCAAGATGTTCATGTCTTTCTTTCTTCAGTCGAAAAGAAATGAAGTTTTTTGATGAAAACATTCCAGGATTATTCTCCATATAGTAGACTTGAATGGGCACCAAACAGTTGAAGGTCAAAATTAGTTTCACTGCAGCTTCAAATTGTTCAACACAATCCCAGATGAGAAATAAGGGTCTTATCTAGTGAAACCATTGCTCATTTTCTGAAAAAAATTGAAAATTATATAAGTTTTAACCATAAATGCTCATCTTGAACTAGCTCTCTTCTTCTTCTCTATTTGAATTCCAGCAGTGTAGACACTAAGTGTAATACTGCCCTCCACAGGCCAAAGTTTGAACTAATTGTTATATACTATTGAACTAGCATATTGCATATAAAAATTAGTTCAAAACTTTGGCCTGTGGAGGGCAGTATTACGCTTAGTGTCTACACTGCTGGAATTCTAATAGAGCAGAAGAAGAAGAGAGCTAGTTCAAGATGAGCATTTCTGGATAAAACTTATATAATTTTAAAAAAAATTCAGAAAATGAGCGCTGGTTTCACTAGATAAGACCTTTATTTCTCATCTGGGACCGTGTTGAACAATTTGAAGCTGCAGTGAAACTAATTTTGACCTTCAACTGTTTGGTGCCCATTGAAGTCTATTATATGGAGAATAATCCTGGAATGTTTTCATTAAAAACTTTAATTTCTTTTCAACTGAAGAAAGAAAGACATGAACATCTTGGATGACATGGGGGTGAGTAAATTATCAGGAAAAGTTTATTTAAAAGTGAACTAATCCTTTAAGTGTTAAAAATAAAACATGTCACTTGATCTCTACCAGATACCAATTGCAATGCAGCTATTTGTGTGAGGATTATCAACAAATGCGATTCTATGATGTGAAATGTTGCTCTCTGACTAAAAATAAAGAACGGAAGAAAAAAATATTTATGTTATAAAGGCTAATGATAAAGTTCAGCCTCACGAGTAAGCAAGTATGTGATTTATGGGAGTGGATCATTTCCACCGGAGCTCTAGTGATGTAGGTGTGAAAACATGACATCATTACCGATTCCAGCGTACACGCGCATCATTTCTGCACGGCACGAGACCCGTTTAATATCCGTTTGTTACATTTTAAGCACGGTTTACATCATGATACATTGTCATACTACTTTAATGTGGAAAAACATTCATTGGAAAAAATAAAGGACAAAATTGTAGAAGCCTGAGCATATATTTAACAAAACGGCCACCCACCAAAGAGAGCATATATGCTCATTAAATCTCATTTAAAGCGATAGTGATGTGTCTCGAAGAATGACACAATAATATTTATAGCCTAATTATAAAATGATCAATTCTGTCTGAGCAGAATCCACTCAACCGCTGAGCCAACCCACAATCCCCCGCTCCTCGCAACAATTGCTTTTCTCCAAAAGAAACCTCCGAACAAACACAATCAATTTGAGCATTTATTCTTCAACATCTTACCCGTCGCCGACAACAACACACTTGATGGCTTGCATTTGCAGTGCACTAGTAGTATCCGACGAGCGAGGAATCTGTAGAAATAGCCTGAAATGTGATGTTGAGGTGCCTGTGGGCTGGTACAATCGCTGTTCAGCTGCAGCAGCGGCAGCGGTCGGGGGGGATTTCGCGATACTTCCGAAAAAACACGAACAGAAGGTTCGTACTCTTCCGGAAGGCTCGTGAGGAGCCCGTCTGCCTGTTTCTAACCATTCATTTTAATAGTAGGACGAGTCTGTGAGAATAGTAGTCTTATAGATAAAGTAAACACTTCACATTTTAAATTAAAATCTTAAAAAACACGTTTACATCTTAAAAGAAATAGTGGATGTTAATGAGATTTGTAAAACAGTGACAGGGTTAAGAGAACAACTGTCATTCCAGTCACAGTGGCAGTTGTTGTGTTGGGTGTGGAGAGAGAGCGGGGTGGGGCAAAATGACAGACATCTCTGGGAATATGCCATTAATCCTCATGACTACAAATATTTTGGGAAGGGTTGAAATAAAAGTCCTCAAAATACATACAGCACATCCATTTTAACAATGGGATACAGTAGCCTATGTCATCTAGATTTACATTTCTGTCATAGAATTCTATAAAATAGCCTCTTACATGACTTTATTTTGTAAAAGTGAAAATTGAATGCGGTAATTTCCCCGTTACATTGGTCCAGTAGGATTAATTATATTTATTTGATGTCAAAGTATGTAATAAATCATACATTGTGGGATTTAAGTAGTGTTCTGTTGAAAAAAACCCAGCATATGCTGGTTAGGTATGTTTTGAAGCTGGCTTGAGATGGGTTATGCTGGTCCTGAGCTGGAGCTAGTTGATAAGGACCAGCTTCCATGCTTCAAAACATACCTAAACAGCATATGCTGGGTTTTTTTCATCAGGGTTAATGTAGTCCTTGAGAGACATACTGCAGAAATACATCCGAAATACTTCTGCTGTATGAAAACAGCACAGGAAATACAAGACTCTTACATATTCAAGAATTCATCATTTTATTGCTTGACCTGCCATTGGGACAACCTATACCAAAAGGTTTACAACTTGAGCACATCCAACGAAATCAAACCGTATAGTTATACAAAAAGAATAATAGAAAAATGGTCCCTCGACATTTTACAGCTCTCTGTGTTGAGGGCTTGAACTGAAGAATGGGTGCATGGGAGTCTCTAACGCCCTGATGGCAAAGCTTATGAGCAAATATCAATTCCTCGGTACATACTAGCACACAATTTTACTGAAAACTCCAGAAGAAAACACCATTGGCAGTCACAACCAGGGAATGAAAAGCAAGCTACAAAAAAAAGGGGGGGTAGAGGGTGCTAATACAAACTCATTTCAAGTGTACCACTGAAAGATCTTCAAGAAATAGTACTGACGTTGTTTATAAAAAAAAATCATAATAAAAGGTAAGCAGAAAATTTGCAGTGGAACAAAATCATTTAATCCACTCATAAAGGGAAATACAATAAACATCAATGATGCATTTTACAGAAATCAAGGGAAAGATTTATGGTTACTTTTTGTCATTTGTCATCAAATGAAGTTAAATAAACAGACCAATGCATATATGAGCATATGAGCAATTCTTTGCCTATCATTGGGTGTCACAGTTAAACATTGAGGACTCATATTAATAATAGATAATTTCAACATGTTCATTTATCCAACCCCATCATAAGGCATAAACCACTCATTGAAAAGACAGTGGAACGGTTAATCAAAAGGCTATTTGTAATCCCCTGTAATTAAGGGTGCAAATTCTGTGTTTTTAAAGCTACAGCACCAAGATTTGACTGATTCTAGAGTCTACTCTAGAGGGGCAGAAATCTGTGAATGTCAGAAAACATCTTATTTTCCTTCACACCTGCACTGACATGCTGTAAGGCTCTCAAATCAAGTGTCCGAGTAAAATGAAAAGAAAAAAAACAAAAATCTCACATGTGGTCAGTAGGACAGAGTCAGATATCGAAGATAAAAACACACTAAATATAGGGTATCTTTCTTTAATTAACATAGCAATTTTGGGACAGTTCTGTGCAAACTCTTAATTACTGGAGCTTTAAGTCTGAATAAATTACACTGCTAAGAGGATCTGGACATACAGATGAAATAAAACATTGCAGTTTAAAAATAATACAGGTGACAAGCATAGAATATTTATGAATATATTAGGTGGGAAAGAACTACAAGACAATGTCTATTGGCTTTGCATTATGAAAGTAAAGAAATCAGGCACTTTTCAAAACCCAAATTTGCTTTCAATAACATGAGTCTGTTGTACAAATGAGCTGGATATCTGTATAATTACATAACACAAGAAGTGTGGAAATCAAAAATAAAATTCATTATTTCCAAATAATACAAGAGTATCTCTGTGCGATAACAATTAAAATCTACCTTTAGCAACTGTTAACACTATTGTACCACCCAGTAAAACACAACTCAGAGAACTCTCAAGAACATTATCTGATAGGAGATTAAGGTGGTGGCAGTAGTGGATCGCAAATCTATTTCCAAACATTTGATGGATCCCAACCCTAATGGCATAGAGACACCATGAACTCAACACAAGTGGCAAATACTGTCCCTGTTTTAAGACTTCGATTTAACTATATAGGTAAGGCGAATTATCTAAAAACGACACTGATTATTTTAAAATAATTATTTTCTTAGACCTGCCCTGTTTATTAACCACATTGCTTCAGTAAAAACAAAACAAAAAAAAAGACATTTGGGATTTCGAAGCAGTTCACATACAGTCATTGGGAAAGAAAACCTACTGGGATCTCAGTGGGTCAAGGAGGTCACCAAGTAGTCACTTCCTGTTGAGGAGGATCCTCAGATATACTCAGGTCAACAAAGCTTCAGATTTCATTAACCATTACATTTCTGTAACTCTTCTGAACATTTAAACAAAACCAACAAATATAACCTCTTTTCTGTATTTATATCCGCCATAAACACAATGCTGAATAAAATAAGATTACTTCACCTTTGGTGGGGGAAACAAACAAATTAAAGCATTTGCAGCATGTGGCATTTCAGAAGGGAGAAAATGCGAAACAAAACAAACAAAAAAAAATAACTAACTTTAAAAGGAGATTTGACTAATCCTAGTCTACTCTACATAAGAGTCCAGAGCAAGCCTTTGAGTATAGCATTAAGGACGAAAGGAGAACAAAATGTCCAACAGAAAGTGAAAAAAAAGCTCAATGCAATAGGATCAAATGCCACAATGAAAAACAGCAGGCGCATAAAAAGTGTTTTTTATATATATACGTATATATAGATATCAAACTGTGCAAAAAAATATGGTTATGGTCATTTACTTCTAATATATAATCTTTTACATACACTATATATGTGCAGCTATAACAATAAAAGAGAAAAGCTGATCACCATGATAAACACGGTGGCATTTTAACTTCAGTACCCCCAAGAAAACAATATAACACACATGGATTTATGCCTTTGGCTTCCCTATATTCAAACGCTTGAAATTACGAGGGAAAACTGAATCTGAAACTCGATGGCTCAATTAAGATACATCCTTATATACTGAGTAAATACACTACATGAGTATATCAGTCCTGCCACTGTTTTCCTTTCATTCTAAACACTGTTATACAGAAACATAAAGCAATTTGAATGCAAGAGAAAATCCTGATAGACCTTGTTATTTCAACATCTGTTCACGTGACAGGCATCTGTGGCACAATGATTGGCTCGTTTCTCAGGCAAAACTAACAATCAGCCTTAAGGTAAATCTAGGATGGATACAAATGCGACATGGTACGGCACAAATAAAATAAAATAAAATAAAAAACAGAGAGAGAGAGAGAACACTGAAGTGAATGGGCACCTGGGTGTTGGAAAACGCATAAAGAAAAGTAAGAAAATAAAGCAAATTTGCATTGGTGGACCCTGCAATTAAGGAAGAAAGAGCCTAGTGCGCCTCAGACCGACAGAGACACGAAGCTGTTGTACTGCTGTATGTTCCTCTTCAGGATATCTGAGCAGGGGCCGAGCACGCGTTCGAACCTGGGACGGTCAAGTTTTACGCACTTCAGAGGGCCGCGAGCAACCACGGTGGCGGCACGAGGCCGGTTCATTAGCAGAGCGATCTCACCTGATGAAACACATGGAGGGAAATCAGAAAAAAGCCACAAAGAAACAAACACATTAAAGGATTAGTTCACTTTCAAATAAAATTTTCCTGATAATTTACTCACCCCCATGTCATCCAAGTCCATGTCCATGTCTTTCTTTCTTCAGTCAAAAAGAAATTAAGGTTTTTGATGAAAACATTCCAGGATTATTCTCCTTATAGTGGACTTCAATGGCCTCCAAACAGTTGAAGGTCAAAATTACAGTTTCAGTGCCGCTTCAAAGGGCTTTAAATGATACCAGACGAGGAATAAGGGTCTTATCTAGCAAAACGATCGGTCATTTTCTAAAAATATGTAAATGTATATGCTTTATATAAACAAATGATCGCCTTCCAAGTGCTTCCGCCAAAACCGCACTTTCATATTCTTCAAAAAGCTTACGCTGTACTTCCTATGCCTTCCCTATTCTACTAACGCAGTGTTTCTCAAACTTTTTCAGCCCAAGGACCACTTTATCTTCCAATTTTTTTCTGAGGACCACCTAACAGAATCCCACTCTAACACGCCCCCAAAAACCAACAAAATAGGAAGGATAAGCTAAATTTAAGTTTAATATGCAACTGTTTCAAGTCAAAAACTAATTATTCAAACACAAATGCAATGATATGATCAGAAATTATTATATTAATTTTTATTTAATTTGAAAAAGTAAATGTGAAATGAGTTGCAGCTTAATATGAACAACAAACTGCACATGTGGAAAAAAAAACTTTTCATCTTTTCGCGGACCACTAGGGGGCGATGGCGGACCACTAGTGGTCCGCAGACCACACTTTAAGAATTACTGTACTAACGGAACGAACGCAGCGCCAGTTCCATTTTTTCCTTAGGTAGAATAGGGAAGGCATAGGAAGTACAAAGTAAGCTTTTTGAAGAATACAAAAATGTGGTTTTGGCGGAAGCACTTGGAAGGCGATCATTTGTTTATATAAAGCATATACATTTACATATTTTTAGAAAATGACAGATCGTTTCGCTAGATAAGACCCTTATTCCTCGTCTGGTATCGTTTAAAGCCCTTTGAAGCTGCACTGAAACTGTAATTTTGACCTTCAACCGTTTGGAGTCCATTGAAGTCCACTATAAGGAGAATAATCCTGGAATGTTTTCATCAAAAACCTTAATTTCTTTTCGACTGAAGAAAGAAAGACATGAACATCTTGGATGACATGGGGGTGAGTAAATTATCAGGAAAATTTTATTTGAAAGTGAACTAATCCTTTAAGGTGTACTAACGGACACTGTACATGGAGTCAATATGTAATTACATTAACAAAGGGATGTCTGGGATACGATTCTCCAGAGAGTAAAGAGAAACGCATTTACCGAAGTAGTCAGACGGTGCGAGTCTTCCGACCTCCACAAATTCCTCATTCTCCGACCGCCGCTGCAGGACTGCTGCCGAGCCCTGAGGACACAAGTCTAAATCAATACATCTGTTCTCCTATGACGTCTCTCTGAGGTTTTAGGGCTACACTTATTCTCAGATTATGTAATCAATATGAAACGTGCATATAGGAGCGACCAGTACTGCGGAGATGACAAGTCAGCATCGCCGACTTCATCTCTGCAGCCGAAAACACGCAAAGCACTAGTTTATCAATAAGTTATTAAAATACTCAGACAGTCTCCTTCTGTTTTTTCACGGCACATGCTGCTGCAAGCTTTAAGCATCTGTTTGAACGGTGATTAGGCTATGTATTACATATAGGCAATTAAAGGCTCATTGTTATGATTTATATGGTTTTTTGATATAAACACTCAATTAGTCGACTAATTGTTTGAATGAACGACTACTATTCAACTAGAAAAATCTTTAGCCGAGGGAACCGTAATATTTCTATATATCCTAATCATTTGTTAACATGTATTCATTACTTCAAATCAGCTCATTGTTTCTGCCTTAAATTAATACATTGTTTAAAATTAAAAGATTGTTTGCTAACTGTGTGGTTTGTATACATTTCTGAAATTACATGAACTTGAACAGGGTCACCTCTGATAACTGATCACTCTAAATTGTAATGTTGACATGCATTTTCTGTAAAGCTGCTTTGAAACAATATGTATTGTCAAAAGCACTATACAAATAAATGTGAACTGAGCTGAATTAAACACTTTCTACAACAATTTCATCATTACTTACTTGTGTTTATAACTATGCATAAATGTGGAGATCAAAGAAATATACAAAATTATAACACTTTAATTAACAAACACTTGTTGATGAGAACAGTGTAAAAAAAAAGAAAGAGTGGATTTAACAAGGAAATCTACCTCAAGGATAATGAAAAACTCATCTCCTGGTTGACCCTGCACAACAATCTTCTGGCCATCTTCAAACTGGACTGTCTCGAGGGCGTCAGCAACCGTCAACCGTTCCCATTTATCCAGAGACTCTGCTCACAGGATGTTAGCATGTCATCATTGGGCACTTCACAAGATTTGCTTATAGGCATTATTAAAGGGATAGTCCACCGAAAAATGAAAATTCTGTCATCATTTACTCACCCTCAAGTTGTTCTAAACCAGCAAGAGTTTTCTACAGAAAAGAAGATATTTTGAAGAATGTGTGTAACTAAACAGCTGCTGGTCCCCATTTGATTTCCATAGTATGAAATCGTTTGGTTACGAACAATCTTCGAAAATATCTTCTTTTGTGATCAACAGAACAAAGACAATAATACCGATTTGGAATGAGATGAGGGTGAGTAAATGAGGGTGAGTAAATGACAGAATTTTCATTTTTGGGTGAACTATCCCTTTACACTGCATTATACTGCCACAAAAAGCAAATGCTATGTTTTGTTTTGGGTTTTTTTACACACAGTTTACTACAAAAACAAGCCTGCAAATATACATAACATAAAAAGATATTCATCAAACTCACCCAAAATGGAAACCTTGCTAAGGAATTCCTCATACATTTTTCTCTTTCTAAGAGTACTTCCCTAAACACAGAAAAAAAGAAGAAAGAGAATTAAGGCCATTTCTTAAAATACAAGACCGGTATTTAAAATAATAAATAATAATAATAATAATAAAACAACAATGATAAACTGGGGGGTTTATCATTGTTACACACATACATAATAACAAACCATGCAAAAATCAGTTAAATAGTGTACCAACCATGAGTATTCTCCTGTAGCTGTCTCTGTCAATGCCCCATAGCTTGACATTGGTCTTTGCTCTGACAGTGGCTGCTCTGGGAGTGCCGTAGATTAAAGCCAGCTCACCAAAACTGCCACCCTCTCCAATACTGGTCACCCACTCATTGTTGACGTACACCTATCAAAAACAACAGTACTTATGAGTATCTCAGTCATTATCATTTCAAATATTAAAGTGCCCCGTTATGCTATTTTAAAGGATCCTAAATTTGTTTTGAAGGTCTCCTACAATAGCATCAAAGGTAAAACTCCCTTTAATTTTCTCAAAACATACATTGCACATCACCTAATTTCTTCTAAATTCAGTCTCTTTAAACCCTCAGAAAATAAACACCTTTGCCATATCTGAATTTCAGCTCCGGAGGATTTCTCAGCACTTGTATGCACAGAGATATGAACAGTAACGATGGTGTCGGTTTTATCGTATCAATTCCCGCATAAGTCCTCATCCTTTTGAAGTGTATGCAAAGTAGATTCGCAGCATAGAAAACAGCATCTTCTCGACATGTCGACAACACAAACCAAACCCTTCCAGGCTTCAGCTACAACTACAGTGTTCGTAGAAGTAGACATGAAAGTAGACATTGCTTGCAGGCAGCTAATGAAGACCATAGGCAGGCATTATGCAAATTTGTTACGTTGGTTTGTAACAGGAAGTGAGACTAGAATTGCTGATGACTTGTTTTGGGAGTTCAGAATCAAATCTTTAATTTAATAACTTTATTTGTCGTGCACTTTGATCTTTAAAATTTTGAAAACCTTTTACACTCACAAACAGCTGTAAGCTATATATACAGCTCACTGCATGAAAGGTAATATTTGAAAAAAAGCATAATAGGGGCACTTTAAAAACTCTATCCAAGTCAAAAAACATGTATGTATTATTATATTACATCCTGATTCATCATCAATTTGGAATTGAACTTACATCCATTTCACCTTGATCAATAACATAAAAATTGTCACCCTCATCCCCTGAAATAAGAAACACAATACATTAGTCTAATTATTTTTTTCCATTTTTACACATTCATCTTCTCCTCAAAAGAAGCCTAACCTTGTTGAATGACAGTCTCTCCTGCAATGTAGGTGACTGAGAACATAGCGTCAAATATGTCACTGTGAAGAGTAAAATAAGTCGTTTTCAATAAATGAACTACTTTATTAGTTATACTGAATAATTCAATCTACTTTTCAAAACAAAATGTGTTACCTTCTTTCATTGTCATCAAGATGGGCAAAAAGCACATTCTTTTCAATCGCTTTAGCCAGGGCAGCCATCGTTTTATAGTCTTTAGGAATAACCTGTGAATTGACAGCAAGTTTTCTAAGTAGGCAGCTGCAACTGCAGTGAAAGCAGAATTCAGTATTCCAATAATATGTCACGGTGTTAAAATAATGACATATTATTTTCAGCTAGTTACCTTTCTAACATAAGAAGCTGCATCTTCCTCAGTGTAGACCTCTGCGCTGATGGCACCGCGACGCCGTCGACCCTTAACCACCGGATTCATGGGAGGGGAGACCTCATCTTCTCGGGAGTCTGAGCGAGAGCTGGACTTCTGCTGGCTGCTGATCTGTTTAGCTTCCTCCTGATAGACATAAATTTTGTTCATTGCACTGAAACTCACTTTTCAAGAGTAAAGAAAATTTTGTAAAGAGCCTAAGCCTATGTGGTTTGACTCCAAAGAAAATGACTAACCTTCTCGAGCCTCTCGAAGCACTCTTTGAGGAAAAGCATTGGCCTTTCAGGCCTGACAGTGCACAGCTGCACAATGCATTCCTTCAGCAGTTGCTGGATGTTGTGCTTCTGCACGTAGCGCTCACACTCCCGCAAGCTCCTCTCTTCTTCGCTGCTCGTACTGCTGGACGCCATGGTGACCTGCTGACCTGCAACATGCAATTCACATCAGCTTATGAAACTCAAGGAATCTGGAGCAAATCCAGTCCTTAGCTAAATTTCATTAGACCAACTAGCTGCAGTGAAATGTGAAGATCTGACGATAGCCACGCCTCTTAAGAGTAGAGTGTGATACCATAAGTTAAATTCACTAATTTCATTGTGAAGACCGCATGAACCAGAAGTTGCAAACAACTTCACTATTGTGACATGTAGAGGGCGGGGCTTGACTTTAGCACCCCTCTTCACCACCTCGAGCTTGCAACCGACTGACACTTTGGAGGGAAGTGGTTAAAGGATGTTCTGCCAATGCCGTCAAACTAACATCATCAGAGAAGTAACGTCATTCCAGGGGGAAGCAAATTGTTAGATTTTGACTAAAGACTATAAAGGCAAACTATTTTTTTCCTGTGCATTAACTTGCTTTTTTTTTGCACATAATAATTATTCACCACAAGACTAGTAATGTGCACTGACCAAGTAAATAGAGTAAATTTTACATTACATGCAGACTTTAAATACCAAAAGAAACCAAGATTTAAAAAAAAATGTTGTATTGTTGAATCTTTCAGACCAAACCGTTATGGAAATTATTAAAATTAGGTGTCTGATATATTTGTATGTTCCAGGTATGAGCCACATGCAGTTAGCAAGCATACTGGATTTTATTTGGGTTGTTGATGTGACAAAAATATTTTGGGGTGATAAAGTTTTAGAAATATTTCACTGTTCATTTTTGTTAATTTTTTAATAAAAAAAAAAACATGTTGATATTGTTTGTATCAAAATTAAAATTTCTTTCTTCTTTGACACATTCAATGTTAAATAAAAACACTTTAATGTAATACCAGGGGAGGTAAAATCATCACTCATCTTAAAATGGTATAATTTTCAGCAGTTTTGAAAGGATGACAGCAAAGTTTGTCTGGTATTTATTCAAACTGTCCAACAAGTCAAAGAAAAAAATAGTGTTATTCATTATATGAAAATAAGTGTTTAACAACGAAGATAAATCTATCTCATGCTATTTGTAGGCTTATATTATTAAGTTTTTTTTCTTAATTTTTGTTATGTCACACCATAGGACAGTAAAAATGTAAAAAACTGTGAAAGAATTGATAAGGTTAGTGACCCCTTATATTTTCTCAAACATCAGACTTTACACTACATAAATATATGTATTTCTGAATACAATACCTAGAAAATGTTTAAATGATTAAGATTTTATTCACTTCCATGGCTTATCCCGGCCTAACAATTAACATTTGTAAAATTCCCTTATATTTCCAGGTCTTCCTTGACCGTGGGAATCTTCTGGATAAGAAAAACACACAGACGTGACCTCGAGTCGTGCTCATAACCTAACAAAAACAAACTGCCAGAGCTAATAAACAGACATATTGCTGCAAACCAATTCAACATTAAACACTTTCAAACGAGGTGCTGTCAAAGTGAAACGGTTAACATGGCTCCCATACGAACATGCAACATATCTAGACTAGATGATCTAGTAAATCAGTCAGCTATTTCTCTCAGCTACCATGTAATTTATCAGACACTGTTGCATTTTGGCAGGCATGCCGATGCCCCTGGTCCCAGTCGGGGCGCCTGAGCTCATAAAATGCGCAGTTCGCATCCCAACAGGCATTTTCACAATAAAACGCCATTCGGTCATGTGAACATATCATTATTTAAGTGCAGAAAACACATGCCTATGCAAGTACACGCTATTCAGCGCGTGTTTAGACGTTAAGCAGCGTAAACCAGCAGCCTCTTCCAGCTCTGTGTTATCTGTAACCAGTTTTGTCAAGCAGCAAAATACGCCATCTTGCAAGCTACATTATCACAACAACGGAAGCCGACGGCATTACAGCAACCTCTCCACGAGCCTGTCAACTCACACATCGATATCAGCAAATGTTACAGCGAAGACCCCTGACGTTAAATATTCATACCTGAGACGCTTCGATGAATTTGTCGACGTGTTTTACTCCGTTTACACAGGCTTTCCAACAGTCCTTGGATGGATGGATGCCTCACCGGAAAAGGTTATGACCAATCACAAACAACGATTGACGTCAATGCGCCTCGATCTGAGAAGCTCGTTACTCCTGACAACCTTAAAGGGCAAGGGCTTGTTTTTGTATTTCGAGGAGATCGAGGTTAATTTATTACATTCTGCTGCACATGATGTGTTACATGTTTACATCTTATTTTACAGTCCTCCGGCAATGACATTCAAATACAAAAGGACAGTATTCCTTGCCCTGGTGTTTAACAGAGACCCTGTGTGATCTGGATCTGATGACAGCTGAAAAGGTTAATGGGTCTGTACATAAACCCAAGCCTAGTGTTGTCCTTATTGAACCAGGATCATAACCAACACTGACATTGAGGGGACACTTCCCTTTAATATTCAGATTAGGTCGACCATGTGCATCTGAATAGTTTTACATTACTTCACCAGCACACCAGTATATCACTGGTAATGAGGTCCTTAAAGGTGCCCTAGAATTTTTTTTTAAAAGATGTAATATAAGTCTAAGGTGTCCCCTGAATGTGTCTGTGAAGTTTCAGCTCAAAATACCCCATAGATTTTTTTTTATTCATTTTAACTGCCTATTTTGGGGCATTATTATAAATGAGCCGATTCAGGGTGTGTGGCCCTTTAAATCACGTGCTCCACACCCACAGAGCTCGCGCTTGCCTTAAACAACATAAAAAAAGTTCAAACAGCTAATATAACCCTCAAAATGGATCTTTACAAAGTGTTCGTCATGCAGCATGTCTAATCGCGTAAGTACAGTGTTTATTTTGATGTTTACATTGATTCTGAATGAGTTTGAGGCTATGCTCCGTGGCTAACGGGCTAATGCCACACTGTTGGAGAGATTTATAAAGAATGAAGTTGTGTTTATTCATTATACAGACTGCAAGTGTTTAAAAATGAAAATAGCGACGGCTCTTGTCTCCGTGAATACAGTAAGAAACGATGGTAACTTTAACCACATTTAACAGTACATTAGCAACATGCTAACGAAACATTTAGGAAGACAATTTACAAATATCACTAAAAATATCATGATATCATGGATCATGTCAGTTATTATTGCTCCATCTGCCATTTTTCGCTATTGTTCTTGCTTGCTTACCTAGTCTGTTGATTCAGCTGTGTGTGCACAGATCCAGACGTCCTGCCCTTGTCTAATGCCTTTCATAATGTTGGGAACATGGGCTGGCATATGCAAATATTGGGGGCGTACATATTAATGATCCCGACTGTTACGTAACAGTCTGTGTTATGTTGAGATTCGCCTGTTCTTCGGAGGTCTTTTAAACAAATGAGATTTATATAAGAAGGAGGAAACAATGGAGTTTGAGACTCACTGTATGTCTTTTCCATGTACTGAACTCTTGTTATTTAACTATGCCAAGGTAAATTAAATTTTTCGTTCGAGGGCACCTTTAATCAAAATGGAACATTTTATAGCAAAACATTTACACTTATTCATTTACTAGATACTATCCAAAGTGACTTACCACAAAATGATGATATAAGCATAAGCAAATACTTCAAGATAAAACACAACAAAGTAGTGCAAAGTAATTTGAAGGGATAAAATTAAAACTCTGCAATTATTTACTCACCCTCATGATGACTGTCTTTCTTTAGCGGAACATAAAATATATTTTGAAGAGTTTTGGTGACCATTGACTTCTATTGTATGGAATAAAAAAATAAACAAAATCTTAAAATATATTTTATGTTCCACAGAAGAAAGAAATAGTGAGTAAATGATGACAGAATTTTATTTTTGAGTGAACCGTCCATTATTTAATAAGCATTTTTTTCACTTTAAATTATTAAAAAACAATATCAGTATCTCTAAACAAACAACAAAAAAGATTTTCCTTTTAGTTAAAGTCTAAATGGAAGTTGCGATCGTCTTTTCTTCCCTGTTGTGCCGTATATCTGAGTGAAACAGCTTCTCGAACGAGAAAAAATGTTGTGGGGGACTTGATTTTGTCTATCAGGAATTGATTGGATCGTTGGATGGTTGTGGTTTGCTATTGCTGTGATGTCATGTGAGTGACAGGTTGCCCCGCCCTCACGCCAGTAAACACATCCTCAGAGAAGAGAAGACATGTTGTTACAAGAGGGAGGGGAAATTATTTTGATTAAAGATTTTGAGGGCACATGAATTTAGAAAAAAAAAAATGTGCACAATAAATCATTTATAATAAATATTCCATAAAAAATAGGAATTGTCAATTTTGATTTCATGGTGACTTGAATCATGAGGATAAGATTGTACAGGCCAGGTGCCTATATCAGAACATAAAGACACACCCTCTCTTATCTCCTCCCAGCTGCCTGTGCAGCCCTTCCTGCTACTGCTCAATCTCATTCGTGTCGACTGCCCAGAGTCCACGAACATATCCTTCCAAAAGCTCTCCCGCACAAGGATAGAGGATATATCCCTGTCTAGCAAAAGAGAGGAAGAGATAAAGGTGAGGGCATAGTCAATTTTCCAAAGTCAGGTAGGGTTATGTTGTTTGCTGTGCAAATCTGCAATCACTGCTCAGTCATACCAATGTACCATAACTTAACTGGCATTTTTAATGGGAATTGGATAGAGAAGGATGGCTCTTTTCCAGTACGGAACACTGTAACATGTTTGTGAAATTCATTTAAATCAGCTGCAATTGTGGAAATGTTGTGTTTTGGTAATGATACTTTTTCTTGGAAAATGTTAATATAGTTACAATGTACCTTCTGAATGAATATGTTGAAAATGACTAGGCTCACCGAGGAGAAATTATAACATTTTGAAAAATTAAGGTTTGGGGTGGAGTACTCCAAACTATCAACACTCTGTCTTCCTTTTTTAGTCACATTCATTTTCATGATTTCATACTCTTTCTAACACCTGTGGTGCATTCCAGGGTCTCCCTGTTGAAACATGTCCCTCTATAGCTTCGGATTGGAGCCTCTGTCCTGTCATGCCTGGAGCAAAGACCGAACACGTAAGCAGTAGTTGAGCTACATTTCAAAATAAATTTCATCCCTTCAGGCTCTTAATGTTGTAGCCTGCAGTTCCATTGTGATCCATTAAAATCTACTTAGAGGAATATCAAATTGTCTTTGGGAGAAAAGCATGCACTTCTCCATTCGTAGGCATCATTTTGCTATGAACTTACTGTAATATTGTTGCTTTATACATTGATTTTTGTCCACAAGAATAACAGTTTTTCTGGTTTATTTCATGTGTATAAAAATCCTAATAATATTGTTTTTATTAGAAATTGCCATTAGCCCCAACAGCAATGAGGTGCACATTTACCAAAAGAAAGAAAAGGAATGGATTAAGATTCATGAACTAACAGAGCACAGTGGGCGAATCACAGGTAAGACAAAAGAGAATAGCTGCCACATTAGTCATTAACCCACCGATACTGTGAAACTGACCCATAAAACAAACATTATCTCAGCGCTCCAATGAAGGGCACGAACTAAACCACTGTAAACAGTGCAAGAGTATGTTTGAGTTCTGTGCTAACTGGCATTTATTGAAGTTGCAATGAAGCGGAAGTAGTGACAGATCTTTTCTTCCATATGTACATGTACATCCCATTGAAATGTAGGATGCAGTGGATTGTAAGAAAGGGGCGTGGTTTAAAATCAAATTATAACATTTTGATTAAAGGGGTCATATAATGCCACTTTTACAAGATGTAAAATAAGTCTCTGATGTCCTAGAGTATGTGAAGTTTTAGCTCAAAATACCCCACAGATGATTTTTATAACATGTTAAATTTGTCACTTTTTGAGAGTGAGCAAAAACGCTCCGTTTTTGTGTGTGTCCCTTTAAATGCAAATGAGCTGCTGCTCCAACGAAGGGGGCGGAGTTTCAAGAGGTCATGTTAGCAGCTCTGATTACCTCATGCAGACTCACTGAAAATGTCAGAAACTGTTCAGCCTTTTATGTTCAAAACTGAGTCGGACACTGATGGAGAGACTCAAGAAGAAGTGACATGTAGAATGCAACAGGACGTTTCTGAACGGTTAGCTGATGAATTTATGGAGCTGATGTGGAGTTAACTATCTTAAAGTCATTGATTAGCATATTCTGTCATGATAATCTATTAATCGCTGTTGTGGGAACTGTTGTAAGATCATTCAGAGCCAGAGAATATATGCTGCATGAAGCAGGTATAGTTTAGTTTAATTACGGTTATAACTTATGTTGTCATCTTGCTTTTATGACAGTATTTATGACCTACTGTGTTGCAATAACACTCTTTGTTGCATGTTCCCGGGGCAGGGTTTAAGTAAATTTTAGGGTTAGTGATGTCACCCACCCGGGAAGAAGCTCGTTGTAGTCCCTACCAGCCGTTTGTTGTAGTCCTTCAACAGAGAATTTTTTAAAAGAAAACATCTCCCTCTGCTTTGAACTTTGAGCGTCGTAACTTTGCAGACATTGTTTTTGCTCAAACAGCAACTTTACACACTAACTAAAGTTTAAAAAGTCAAATCATAATCAACCACCCCTTTAAGGTCAAAACAATTTAAAAAAAATTAAACACATTCAAAATCAGATCAATAACATGCATTAGATATACCCCCCCAGTGGGACTACTAATGCTTAGAAGATGAGTACGTTAGCACGATGCATAAATTATGTTGGTATTGGGGAGGTGAAGGGATGCCAAAGCAGTTGATGTTGGTGTAACCCCTCCTGTTCGAACCACCCACTCTAAGCGGGACTCAAACCCAGGTCCGCCAGCATGGGAGTCAGGCTCTCTAACAAGGAGACTCTCTAAGACTACAGTCTCTAGCATCAGTCGCTTAAGTTCAGTGGAGTGAGGTATATGCACACACAGCTCTTACTAGCCTACGTCTGTTACACCGGAGCAAGATGAGCAGCTGCTTATATGCTTCGGCAGTTAATTAAAAGATTAGATGGGTTCACTCCTCCCAAAATTATGTTTAGGAACTTGACTAAATTCAAACCTTTCAATATAGATTCCAATAATACATGAACATAACTAACAGTTGATTTAATTTTTAGGGATTGATTGGGCCCCAGAGTCCAACCGTATAGTGACATGTGCCTCGGATCGGAATGCCTATGTGTGGACACTTAAGGATGGGGTTTGGAAGCCAACACTGGTTCTGGTTCGCATCAATCGAGCTGCCACGTGTGTCAAGTGGTCACCTCTTGAGAACAAGTTTGCTCTTGGAAGTGGAGCCAAACTTATTTCAGTGTGCTACTTTGAAAAAGAAAATGACTGGTGAGACTTGCTTCTATAATATCTTTTATCTCAATGACTATTGTGCATTATCTTCTATGAAGCTTTACCAAGCTCTCTTGTACAATCTCTGTTCATAATTGACTCTATAGGTGGCTGAGTAAGCATATCAAGAAACCCATTAACTCCACCGTTCTGAGTCTAGACTGGCATCCCAACAACATGCTGCTGGCAGCTGGCTCTGCTGACCTCAACTGCAGGTTTGAATATTCTGACTAATGATGCTGCACAATATTTCTTTTTTAAACCATTTTTTCTTTGGTGACATAGGGTTTTTTTTGTTGTTGTTGTCATAGAATTTTTTCTGCATATATCAAGGACATTGAGGACAGGCCGGGACCAACACCATGGGGATCCAAAATGCCCTTTGGGGAGTTGCTTCTGGAGTATAAGGAGTGCGGTGGCTGGGTGCACAGTGTCTGTTTCTCTCCATCTGGTGACGCTCTAGCCTGGGTTAGCCACAACAGCGCCATCAGTGTAGCAGACGCCTCAAAGGGAAAAGAGTAATACCAACATTTACGTAAAACAATTAACTTAGTAAAACTCAATTCATATACACAGAAAGTAAAGCAAACTAAAATAATTTGATGCTAAATATCCTTGAATTATATGCATCTATTAAAAGCACTGCCTGCAAGTAATAATATGCACAGCATGACCTTTAGTAGACATTACCCACATATGAAATTTTGTGCATTGCAGGGTCACTCAGCTGACAACAGGACATCTTCCATTGCTGAGCGTGCTGTATGTCAGTGAGACTGAGATTGTAGCTGCGGTAAGACGTTGATAATAATACAAAATTTTTCTTGAGCACCAAATCATCATATTAGAATGATTTCTGAAGGATCGTGTGACACTGAAGACTGAAGTAATGACTGCTTTTACCATCACAGGAAGAAATTATATTTTAAAACATATTTAAATATACATCACTTATTTTAAATTGTAATAAAATTTCACAATATTGCTGTTTTTACTGTATTTTTGATCTAATTATATTATTTTGTGTGTTTGGTGGATCTTAGGGCCACGACTGTTGCCCTTATCAGTTCTCATACAAGGGTCCTGGATGCTTGGAATTTGTGAAGAAAGTGGATATTCCCAAGCAGAGCTCCAAGGGCAACATGTCTGCCATGCAGCATTTCCGTAATCTGGACAAAAAAGCGATTACTGATGAGGAAGACACTGACTTGGGCAGTCTGCATCAGAACAGCATCACGTAATATAAGGCTTGACTTCTGCCAGCACACAAGATTTAATCTATTTCAGCATCTTTTGCTTTATGTTACAATTTTAGCGAAATGTAATTGCACTTTGCTAAGACTTTGTTTCTACTATAGGCAACTATGTATTCTGGAAGGGCTGAAGGCCAAGGTGGTGAAATTCAGCAGTGTGGCTTTAGATGGTGCCATGGTTGTCTGGGATTTCAAGGTATGATATTGTCATGAAACAACTTGTGAACCATTTTAATATTACTGTTTAACTCTATATTGTCTAAGCAGTTGCCATTCTGTACTTAAATAAATAATGACTTTTCCTCTTTTATGTTATTTTTTTTAGCACTGAAACACCATGGGATCTGAAGAGAGCAGACAACAATAATAATCTGGGACCATCTTTTTTATTTGTTTGTTTGTTTGCTTACTCAGACACTTTTTTTGTATTAAAATAGTTACACTGCAAATTATTGATAATATTATGATGTACTGTGGTGGGATGGCTGATCCTAAACTTGTGATATGCAATAGTTTTTGTGCTGTATTAACTAATCTAAACAATGCAAAAATAAATGATCATTTAGCACCAAAAAGAGAATGAACCATACATGAAATGTGTAACGAAGCTGGACTCAGGCAGAGATCCATTTGCAAGCTTTATTTAAAGTAAGCGTGGTCGTACAGGCAGGGTCAAATAGGAGCATACAGGAACAGCAAGGGACAGGCAGAATCGTGGTCAGGATACAGGCAGTAGATTAGGACAGGCAGATATCACTCACAGAACAGAATACCAGGCAAGGGTCGAAAACGGGTAACAGACAGGAACAGTAACAGACAGGCAGACAGGATAATAACGCTCAGAATTGTCACAGGGTGAATCAAGACTTCGCCATGTGGTGGTGTGTGTGTGAGTCTTTTATAGTCCAGGTAATGTGCTAAGCTATATGTGGCAACAGGTGATTGGTGTGGAGTGTGCATGTGACTGACAGGGAGGATTATGGGAAATGTAGTACAGGAACTGATGGTGATCGTAACAAAATGACTATTATAAATGCACATTTATGTGGATTAAATACCAATTGTGCTGCTAATGTAAGAAAGAACACAGAATCTGCATTTTTATGTGTTTGTGTGTGTGTGTGTGAGTGTGTGTGTGGTTTTTTTAAATACAAAAATCACTATTAAAAATGTTGGGTGATTTTGTCTTTTTGTTGTAACACTTGCTGCTCCAACCGCTGCAGAAGTTTGTTAGATGCAAATGATTACTATGCAAATAACTGATAAACTGATGAGAACCGAGGATTTGACTCATGGGGCAAAAAAGTAAGTTTAACAGCAGAAATGTTTGACATGTTAATGACATATGTTTTATGTATTTTTTATTTGCTGAATAATGTCTGCAACAAACTGAACTGGAACACGTGACATTTCAATAAACACCATTTTTGATCAAATTTAATCGAAAGAAAAAAGTAGACAAAGAGAAACATATGACAAAATGTGGGTTCGCTTGCACGTTTTTAAGCATATAACAATGTAATATACCAGGCCAGGATGTCAAGAATCACGTGATGGCGTTTATGAACTGTTCGAAAGAAATGAGTCGCACTTCCTAAGACTAGGAAATATTGTTCAAAGCAGGGCAGGAATAAAAAGCTGTGAGAGACTCTTTCCATAGATGTATTCGTGAAAAATTGTAAATGTTTAAATTCTCTGAAAAATGTAATACTGCAAAGCCAAACCACTCCCCATTTTGACTTAATTCCGCACTTACAGCCAATCGGCGTCTATCTTGGTTCACTCGACCAATCAGTGCTCAGCCGGACGACAACACAGCTCATTTTCCTTCAATCGCTAGTGTGTGATGTTGATGTGACGCAACAACTATCAGCTGGTTTTGTTTTGCTTCATTCCCTATGCTCCGCTTGAAGTCGTAAATGTACAAAAACTTGCGTTTTAATCCATTAATGTGAGGCAGAACAATAGCTGAAGCGTTGGAGTAAATTTGTCTTCCACTTTATTCGGACCTTCCCATTTTTCTTCAGTAGGTCTCCGCTTTGCCACTATCTTTCCAAGAGGTCCAACCGATCCCAGGCCTCCGATCCAGGGCGGAGGGAGGGAAGGAGGTCGTTGGGAATCGGGATGGAGACCGGGGAGGGAGCCGACGGTCCTGGCGGGCCGGGGCCGTGCTGCGTCTCCTTCAACCAAGACTCCACGTAAGCGCTCGCTCACATCTGCAGATCAGTCTTGCATCATCTGCCGAATCCGCTATTAACAGCGATTTACCTTACAAGAGGAATGTCACCTCTGCCTATTTATTGTTCTACCACCGCTATTTATTGTTTGTTTTGATTATTACATATCTATAACAAGCCATATCCACTATGTTATAGCAGTGTTTTACATGCACGATATATCAGATGAGCTTAATGTTTGTTTTTCAATTGTTGTGCAATGTTTTTTTTTTTTTTAAACAGAAATGCTTTAAATGGGATTGAACAAACAAACAAAACACAGCAACAATACGCTAATACTTATAGATTAGATATGATTATATGAATCTTGTACATGTTTTCATAGAGGAAACATGCCCTATTTCATGTTTTCTCACAAGTAGAGCAGAATTTGCAGGATTGTGTGATTCTATTGATCAGTCCACGGTCTCCTGACAAGATGACCCACTCATGTCCTCTTTTCTAGTGGATGATCACACCGGTTTCTTGTCTTAAAAGTCAAGCACAGCTAATCAAAGACAAAACATGATACTACTGAGAGTCAGTTGATCTGATATATCGCTCCTTTGAGATTAAAGTCAGCGGTCTCTTTTGGGGCAAAACATATTTGTATTAGAAAAATCAGAATTTTGTTATTTTGTGTATATAGAGGTATTAGTCACTGGTAATTACCAACACATGTCAGACGCATTCCTGCTGTAAACACAAGGTTTTGTTTTGGGTTTCAGCAGTGTGGTCATTGATGGTGGAGACATGTTCTCCAGTAAAGGTAGAAAAGGACATGCTAAGCACAGGATCTGACATGAACAGCTTTTTCTAGAGGAATGAAGGGCCTGCCAAACAGATGTGGCCTTTCTTTTCTTAAAAAAAAATAGATCCCGGTACATGCAACAGACCTCAACTCTTCTGTTTATATGAAAGCCAAATGATTACACTCAACCTTTGTTAAGAATAACACAAAATGTTTCTATCTTGAGTCAGAACCTGTGTTGTATTAGGATTTTAAAAGGGCTTTACTTGCCACTTAAAAAGTAAGCGGTAGTTCCTGTGTTGGCCATTGCATCTGTGTTTTCCCTTCATTATATGTTGCATCAGCTTTTTGATATTTGATACAGCATCAGATCTTTTTGTTTTTCCAGGTCTTTGGCTGTGGGCACCAAAACTGGATACAAACTATTCTCCGTGACCTCTGTGGACAAACTGGACTGCATTCATGAGAGTAGTGAGACAATTTCCTATTCTTTTTTGGTGTAAATTTTAGATAAATGGCACGAATGGTTGTTTGCCAAACTACAGTGCAATGGGAGGAAACATCTTGTGTCATATAATGTAGTTATCATGGGGTGTAGTCACTTTCTAACCAGTCACTTAACAAATAAATTAAAAATGCCATCTCATTTCCTTGGTATTTTTTTGAGAAAGATTAGAGAGTATATCTGACTTTGAATACATTTTGGAGAAAGTTTGTGTCTTAAAACATGAATGTGACCTGTGGTTGTGTTGCCAGCATTGATGTTGTGATAATCTCTCCCTAGAGGGTGTAAAGTTGTCCTTGTCTGTTTTGATGGGGTCAGAATGGCCTGTTGGTTTATGTTACATGGTGAAAATGCCTTAAGTGTTAGAGATTGTATCTGCAGTCGACAGCAAAGATTTCTGGCAGGTAAAAAGCTAAATACAGAGAAACAGCCTGTTTTGCTGATGAGCGTAACATAAAAGGTAAACTTGGAAAATCATAGGGTCAAAATATATGTACAATAATGTAATGGTAAAAAAAAAAGAGTCTAAATAAAATGAAAAAAAAAGAAATTTTGAAGTGCGAAACAAGAAATGAAAATAATTACCTCAGTCTCGTATCATTGACAACCTGTATATTTTTATTTCTTTGGAACAAAATGTCCATGTTGTTCTAATTCAAACATCAAAAGTGAGATTTTTTTTCTGTCAAAAATTAAGTGTACATAATGACTTAGTTTAAATTTTATATTTAAAGTGAATGACCACTTTGCTGCCATACCATGGGTGCAGCAGGCGCAATGATATTACGCAGCGTCTCTCACAAATGTCTCCATGGTTGCAAGGCACGCTCCCTGTGTAAGCAGGGGGTCACAGGCGGTGCGTAATATTATTGCACCTGCTGCACCCATGGTACGGCAGCAAAGTTCCTTGATTATTACGCCAGAATGAGAGTATAGTTCCTAGCCATATCGGCCTAGAAAATAGCAACTTTTCATTTTCCGTAGGTCTTAGTACACGATGTAACTACAGAAGAGTCAAGTTTTAAATAGGAAAAATATTGAAACTCTTTGGTCGTTTTTGAGCGAGATGCTAAAGGTCTAATCAGATTCAATGAACTATGCTAAGCTATGCTAAAAGTGGTACCATCAGACCCGGAGATCGGCTGAATGGATTTGAAAACGGTAAAACTCAACTGTTTAACTCTAGGGGAGTTGGAAAATGAGCCTATTTAAAAAAAAAAAGTGGAGTGTTCCTTTAATAAAACTGGAAATCAAAGGTATGACGTAATTGACAAGCGACGCAATGACACAGTCCATGTCCTGGTTAAAATTGCAAATTTCTTTGGATTTAAAAAAATCTTACATATTGTGCCTTTGAACAATAATTTAATGAGTAAATGACAGCATTTTCATTTTGGATGTTATTTCCCCTTTAAATGTTGCTCATTCTTAAAATAAATTAGGCTTTTGAAATGACCACAAAGTGCATGTTCCTCAACTACATGTGTTTGTGTTTGGCCTTTTTAGTTTGTTTCAGCTAATGTGTTCTTTTCTCTTCTCCCCTTCAGCAGAAACTCCAGACGTGTATATCGTGGAAAGGCTTTTCTCCAGCAGCCTGGTTGTGGTGGTGAGTCAGTCCATGCCACGTCGCATGAATGTGTACCACTTCAAAAAGGGCACAGAGATTTGCAACTACAGCTACTCGAACAACATTCTTGCAGTGCGTCTCAACAGACAGGTAAACACAGCACAGCTGTGCTGCAGCAAGGCACCTGCCACTTATCATTTATACAGCTTCTGGACAAGATGAATGCTTGTCTGTGCTCTTTCCTAGTTGAAAATGTGGAAATGAGCATGTTTGTTAGTGAATATGTAATTTGTTTTTTTGTGTGTGTGTGTGTGTGTGTGCGTGATTTCGTGGCAGAGACTGGTTGTCTGTCTGGAAGAATCCATCTATATCCACAATATAAAAGACATGAAACTCCTGAAAACCCTTCTCAACACACCATCCAACCCATCAGGTAAGAAGAAAAACCCAGTTAATCTAGAATTATAATATTTAACTGTCTGTTTAAATCTGTATAAATATTAAAATATTAACCAACCCATGTGTTTCTGTAGGTCTCTGTGCTCTCTCCATCAACCATTCCAACTCTTTCCTGGCATATCCAGGCAGTGACACCATCGGAGAAATTATTGTCTATGATGCCAACAATCTGGTAAAAATACTGGCCAAGAAACTGCTCATTTTGGCAGTTCCTTTGGTGGAGTTAGTTGCTAGACATGAGACTGATGATGCCTGTTCTTCAGTCCTGATGCACTATATAAATCTTTGTCTTTGTTGTATGTTTGTGTGTCTTTGTCTGCTCAGAGCACTGTGACCATGATTCCAGCTCACGACAGTCCATTGGCCGCCATCACCTTCAGTGCCTCCGGCACCAGACTGGCCAGTGCTTCTGAAAGGGTAAAGATCCACTATTTATATAGAAACACAGCCGGGTGAACCTCACAAAACCGGTCAAGAACACATCTGGGTCAAAAGAAAGAAATAAGAAATTATGGTTACACTTTACAATAAGGTTCCTTTATTGTATTATCTACCATTAAATAAAAACGTGCAATACATTTGTTGCAGTTTTTATTCATCTTTGTTAATGTTAGTGAAATTAAAACACAACTGATCATTGTTAGATTATATTAGCTCAGGGCCATTAAATAATATTAACATACAACTTTTGAGTTTAATAATTTATCAATAAATTAAGAAATTAACATGAACTAAGATACTAAGAACTAAGACTAAGAATAAATGCTGTAGAAGTATTTTTCATTTTTAGTTCATGTTAACTAATGTGCAAAGTGATGCCGAAATTATATTTTGCCTGTTTTGGGGAGCATTAAGATTTTTTGCATTTTGACTATTTTCATGTCAGTTAAGCACAGCCCACATTGTCATTACCATGAAGCGAAAAAAAAAATCATATTTTTATACTGTTATACAGTATGAAAATATATTTTAGGGTAGTATTGGTTTTAGGGCTTTTATGCTGATTTAAATAAACATTGTATTATAATATTTATTGTAATTATAATAATTGTTTATTTTTAAATGTAATATTTAATTATATTTACATTATTTTAATCTTTTTGACTCCAAGGCCCCCCATTGTCCACAACAATATTTGAAGGCCCCATTACCTCTCCAGTTGTTTGTGATTTATTGAATAAGATTTTTACTCAGAATTTCTACCTGAAAAAATATTTTAGAGCTGTGAAGTAAAATGCGCAGACATATATCAGGTCACAGGATGGCTGTGTACAGAGCGCACGACGCAGGAGAATACGATACAAGTAGTCTTTAATCCAATAATGCACAAAACAAGCATGAGAAACTCAGGAAACACAACCACCTAAGTGACCTAACATCAACGACACCGAACAAAGAACTGAATGAAGACAGGACTTAAATACACTGGGGAACTAATGAGTTAATTAACTGAAGGACAGGTGAACGGAATCATTAATCAAATACACTAGGAAACTAGGCCAAATGACAGGGCATATAGGCAAACAGGAACAGCACCAAAACACAATGAAACTAAGCCAAAACAGAGCATAACAGAATATAATCGTTACAACAGGGCTGAGAGTGCTGAAAAGTGCTGAACTGTGAAATATACGGAGCCCCTAAAGGGACATGGTGATGAAAAAAAAATGTGAGATGAGGAAAAATTATATTTCAATGCTTTTTGCATTCACTCACAAAAGTTTTTTGGGGAAACTCAAAAGTTTTGCGAGCGAACGCAGTTTCTCGGGGGACGCAAAACATTTGCAAGGGAACGCAAAGGCATTGACATAATTTTTCCTTTAGGTGCTCCATAGAAATAAAATGTCACAATGAAAAACAATTCTAATGTTCCTAAAATATGCTTTGTATTCTTTAGGCAAAATATAATGTCTTGTTTTTTTGGTGTTATTTTTTCTTTCGATTTATGGGGCGAAATGCAACCCAGATGTGTTTATGTGAGATTCACATAGTCGTACCTTATACACAAACTCCGAGCATCTGTCCACTTCTTTTCTGCCGTCTCAGGGCACAGTGATTCGAGTCTTCTCCATTCCAGAGGGACTGCGCTTGTTTGAGTTCCGGCGGGGGATGAAAAGGTACAATGATAATGATGATTCAAAGCTCATAATGAACATTGAAGATACTTTGATCGTACAGAAAGAGAGCTAGAGGCGTTTGTGTAAACTGTGGTATGTGTGAGTATGCTTTTGACCTTTGTGTGTCTGTGTCACCAAAGGTATGTCAACATCAGCTCCCTTTCCTTCAGCCCGGATGCTCAGTTCCTCTGTGCCTCAAGCAATACAGAGACGGTGCACATTTTCAAGCTTGAACAGCACAGCCCAAGGTATTGAAAATGCTCCTTACTACCAGTGTAATTGACTTCAGTCAGGATCTCTTTTTTTACTGTCAAATCTAAACTTTTTCAGTGTTTGTGTTCATCCATGTTTTTGTGTGTCTCTTGCAGTGGGGAGGAGGAAGCTCCCTCTTGGTCAACATATGTAGGTAAGATGTTCACAGCAGCCAGTAGCTACCTCCCAGCACAGGTGTCAGGCATGATGAGTCAAGACCGAGCCTTCGCTACCGTCCGTCTCCAGATGATCGGTCAGAAGAATGTCTGTGCCCTGGCAATGTGAGTCCTGCAGTGATTACACAGCAATCTAGAATGCGTAACATAGTATTTACTGAGAAAAAAGCTCATTCTTGAGTTTCACTTGACCAATCAGAATCCAGAAGCTTCCACGTTTGCTTGTGGCCTCCTCTGATGGGCAGCTATTCATCTATAACATTGACCCTCAAGATGGGGGTGAGTGCACTCTGGTGCAGAAGCACAGGTGAGTCTTCACTCTTTTTTTAAACAAATGAACTATAACTATAGGCTTATGTGTAAGGTTATTAAAAATAGTACATAAAAAATTAAACTTTTCTGTTTTTGTGCTATACATACTTTCCTGCTGGATTCCATTGTAAGTGCTGAGGCAACTGGATGAGTTCAAAAGGCTTCAAACTTTAAAAGATTAGTTCACTTCAGAATTCAAATTTCCTGAATATTTACTCACCCCCATGTCATCCAAGATGTTCATGTCTTTCTTTCTTCAGTTGAAAAGAAATTAAGGTTTTTGAGGAAAGCATTCCAGGATTTCAACTTCAACAGCTACCAACGGATTGAAAGTCCAAATTTCAGTTTTAATGCAGTTTCAAAGGGCTCTACATGCTCTCAGACAAGGAATAAGGGTTTTATCTAGCGAAACGATCAGTCATTTTCTAAAAAAAATAAAAATGTATATACTTTTTAACCACAAATGCTCATCTTGCACCACATCTTCAATGCGCCAAGCATTACGTAATCATGTTGGAAAGGTCACGCTCAGTACCAATCCAGTAGCAAATGTGCAGACTAAGTCTAACGGCCTTTACAAAAAAAGGTAAAAACGATGTCAGACGATTTTCAAGTTTGAGGAGAAATGAGATGAAAATGAGAGGAGAAATTCGTTTTTTTTTTGCCCTACCGCGGTACTTCCACCCACATCACGCGTGACCTTTCAACTTTATTACGTAATGCGTGAACCACCGCAGAGCAGTGCAAGACCAGCATTTGTGGTTAAAAAGTATATAATTTATTTTTTTTTTCTAGAAAATGACTGATCGGTTCTCTAGATAAGACCCTTATTCCTCGCCTGGGATCGTGTAGAGCCCTTTGAAGCTGCAATGAAACGGTAATTTTGACCTTCAACCCGTTGGTAGCTGTTGAAGTCCACTATATGGAGAAAAATCCTGGAATATTTTCCTCAAAAACCTTAATTTAATTTTGACTGAAGAAAGAAAGACATAAACATCTTGGATGACATGGGGGTATGAGTGAATTTTCAGGAAATTTGAATTCTGAAGAGAACTAATCCTTTAAATCTGTCCACTAAAAATTATTAAAATTGGTTGACTAATTCGATCAGTGACTTTTTCTGCATTTTACATCATCATGCCAGTGGATGGCGACAAGTAACTGTCTTTTTATGCATTATGACTCAAGTGACCCAAGTGATTAATTGAAAAGAGTGAACAAAACAAGTTTTATTACAATGTGCATGCCTACAGTTTTACTAAGATACTACAGAAAGAGTGTTTATTTAAATGCAGAAGTGTTTTTCCCCACAAACGATTAGTTTTGTCATTGATAGCTAAAACTAAAACTAAAATTATTAAATCATTTTGGTCAATTGAAATCTGAAATAAAATATTAGTTAAAAACTTAAACTTATAAAACGTACTAAAAAATAAGCCTTAGAAACTAACTAAAGTTGAAAATAGTATTAAAAATACTAAAACTAAATCTTAAATAAAAATAATTAAAGCTCAATAGAAATATAAAAAAACCTAAAAATGACAAAAGCATATAACAAAATTACTAAAACGTAAACTAAAATATAATGCAAACTGAAAATATAAAAATAAAAGCTAAAAATCTAAATAAATACTTTAATAGTGTATAAATAGTTTATAAATAATACTAAAATAACACTGTAAATGACTAAAATCTAAATATTTGTCTCCATCCAGTCAAATGTAGGGCATAACTTATCAAGATATAACATCAACAACAAATAGGCCTAAATAAATTAATAGTTTCTTAGTTCATTTTAATTGTGTATGGTCAGCAGTAAGTTTTACACATTCATAATTCTTCTATTGCTGTGACTGATATTGACTCAAATGCCGGACTGAGTAAATGACATGCCCACTCTTGTTCAGTTACTGACTCAGCAAATTCTCCTTCATGAATGAGGTGACCCAATTCATTAAATCCATTTACGAACATGAGGTCTCGATGTGGTAGTCAACATATTTTTAAGGCACAGCAGTTTCAAAATTCATGTTTTAGGTATGACTGTGTGCACTTTATATCATAGAACAAAACAAAAGTCTCTTTATAAGCACAGACCTTATTTAACTCAAGTCACCTTTAACCCCCAGGCTGTTTGGATCAGATAAAGAGTGGGAGGAGACAGAGAAATCTGAACTCATGGAGCCACCGCAAGCATGCCAGTCATATGCTGCCACCGTGGCCATCCCCACCTCTGGACCAGTTACAGCCACTCTCACAGGTACCATAACACCCTTAAACACACACATTCATTCACATTTGAACTCATTTTCATGATCACCCAACTTTGTTCTTCTCAGGGTACTCAGAGGATGGGGGAGCCAAGAAGGGCGAGGTGATTCCAGAGCACGAGTTCGCAGCAGGGCCGGTGTGTCTGGACGACGAAACGGAATTTCCTCCCGTGAGCATTCGCTAACCACTTCAAGTCAAAGCGCCAGTGTTGTACTCCAAGTGTATGGGATTGTCTTGTCCCTCTGTCCACAAGCATTCAAACTAAGTGTGATTTATTATTTTTAACCAAACCAACACCAGCCTGTTAAGGTCTGATGATAGAAAGCAGTTCACAATATTGCATTTTACCAGGACCAAATGTTGCTGTTTAATCACATCACAAGCTGAATATGTTGTTTCTTACACAACATAAATGACAAATATCGCTCCAGACATTACTTCTTTGAAATATGAAATCATTTAGTATTTATTTCAGTGGTATTACTCTGTATTTGGACTGAAATAATGCTACATTAATGTTAGTATTTAGCCTGAAAAAAAAATTTTTTTAGTTCAGGGTGAATACAGGCAATGTGAGACACTTAAAAGTACACTATGTAACTTTTGGCCCTCTAGCAGTTAAAAACAAAACCGCATGCATTTTGCAGAAGAACATTTACGTTTTAGTTGTGCTTTGCGGATGAATATGGTTATCCTACTGCTAATAAAACATTCACTACTAGGCTTAAGAGAAATAACCAGTTTAGATGCAAAGAATGTTAGAGAGCTACATATGGCAATTTATCTGCTCAATAAAGTACCTTACTCACCTGTTGAGTAATAAAAACACCATCTCTGCGTCGCTTTTACAACATTCCCTCAGTTCTTGCAGAAATCTCCGATATAGACAAGCCAATGTTGATTCTTGTTTTATTACGAGCTGTCGCATTCACTTTTTACCATTAGACTCTCCTCTTTTCAATGTTTTTTAAAAGCAGGTAAAAAACCCCTGAGGTTCGAGGTTAAGCTGCTCCATGTCAACTTTACTCTTTCATTGTGACTAACCTTTAACACTCCCACACCATACACACGACAAAGTAGCTGGAGCATCTTTTCTCCGTTTACGAATATGACCGTCCCATCAGGTCTAAAATATAAACACTTATAATAGCCTTACCATAGAGAATCAGGACAAAAACACGTTTATGAAGAAGGATTGATGATTTATTGACTCATTTAGATTTTAGTTTTGAACAAAAAAAGTTACATAGTGTACTTTTAAGCATAATCATTATTACTACAAAAATAGCATTTAGTTCATATAAATAGTATGTGATTAAATACCATTCAAATGTTTGGGGTCAGTAAGAAATTTTTTGTTGCTTTTTTTAAAGAAATTAATACTTTTATTCAGCAAGGATAAATTAATTAAAAGTGCCCGTAAATCCATTTATAATGTTATAAAAGATTTCTGTTTTAAATAAATGCTGTTCTTATTAACTTTCTATTTATAAAAAAATCCTGGAAAAATGTATCATGGTTTCTATAAAAATATTAACTGGTTTTCTATAAAAAATATTAACTATTTTCAACATTGATAGTAATGTTCTTGAGCATCAAATCATCATATTAGAATGATTTCTGAAGGATCATGTGACACTGAAAACTGGAGAAATGATGCTGAAAATTCAGCTTTGACATCAATTACATTATAAATAAAATATATTAAAATAGAAAACAGTTATTTTAAATTGTAATAATAATTTACAATAGTACTGTTTTACTGCATTTGTGAACAAATAAATACACCCTTGGTGAGCAGTAGAAACTTCCTTTAAAAACATTTTAAAAATCTTACAGACTCAAAACTTTTGAACGGTGGTGTATATGTAGCAAATCGAATCCTAATTTTAAAAACAAAGGCAAAATCATCTAAAAGTGTTTCACTTTATATGTATTCATCTTATATGTTTAACATTTTCTGACACTAAACCAGCTGTTGCTGCTTTAGCCTAATCTTGTATACATGGACGTGAGCAGAAGTTAGTTGACTGATTCGTTTGTTTGTGCACAGACAGGACAAAGATATGAATGCATTGAAAGTTATTTGTCTCTCTCATTCTGTTTTGATGCTGGGTTCATTCATCACCATTGCTACGTTAGATAACTGTAACTATGATAACTCTTTTTCTATTTCAGTCTAAATGTCATGATGTCAAACACATTTTTGACTATGCACACACACACACACACACACGACATACAGGAGTATTTCAGTTTAAACACACTACTACACCTTATATTCTGAACAAATCTCAATGGATTAATAGGATTTTACTGAAGATATTTTACAATGTGAACGATCACAAGATCAAGTGGAGATACTAGAAATAATGCTTTCCATTGATGTAGTGCTCACTTAACTCCACATGGTGGAGCACTTGTAGTTTTCCATCAGGCCTTGTTACCGCTAACACTTCCTAACTTGTTTTGATAGATCAGAAATGATAGTCTTTCAGATAGTTTAATAACGGTTGCTTAAATGGAGGAGCTCAGGACTCTGATGTCAGAACGATTTATAAGATATCAGTTTAAACTAACATACTCAGATGCCATTGCTATAGCTTTTGTATACCTTCCGAGTGTCATTGTGACTAACTGATATGGGTCAAACATGTTCTCAGCTAGCTCCTGTATCTGTCTATAACACACCCATGGCTGAGGGAACAATAAAGCTCTGTTCTGGTTTCCGGTAGATAAATTGGTGCCGTGACGGATCTGGGCGAGGCAAGGGGAGACGACCGTGAGAGGGTAGAGAACAGGTGGAGGCCGCAACTGTCGCAGGAGGATCCTCAGTGCATGAGCAAGGACAAACAAATAATGATAAAAACAAAGAAAAAACTAACTTAAGGGTGCTAAATTATTAACGGAACGGTTGAAATGCTAATATCTTAAATTGAGTTGATCAGGGATTTGGGTCGTTGTCACTCAATCCCCTGAAGGGTGTGTTATAAATGAGGTGCATGACTGAAATATAACCACATATTGTTCTAGTTATGTAACACATTGTATTAATTCAGTTGTAATACTGTAGCATTTTATTCTTTTAATTTATAACACCATCATATTGAATCATAAGAGAAGAGGAATTACTTTTTTATATATGTGTTTTGCTGTATTGATACTTAATATGTTTACATGTTACCATCCTGAATACTAATACAGCGGGATGTTTTGTATGTATGTGCCTATGATATTACTTGTGAGAGTGCGAAGTATTTTGCTGGATTGCTCAAGACCAAAAGATAAAAAAAGAAATGAATATGTAGGAAATATATTAGGAATGAAATTATGCAAAGCAGCTCCTGTCTCCTGTGGTCTTTTCTTTATCAAATTATTTGCTACAAAAATATAGACTAGGTCTTTTTTTTCTTTTTTTTTGAAAGAAATTGTTACTTTTATTCAGCATGTATGTATTAAATTGATTAAAATTGACCATGATATTTATAATATTCCAAAATATTTCCATTTCAAATAAATGCTGTTCATTTGAACTTTCTATTTATCAGTTTCCACAAAAATATGAAGCAGCACAACTGTTTTCAACATTGATAATAATCAGAAATGTTTCTTGAGCATCAAATCAGCATATTAAAGTGATTTCTGAAGGATCATGTGACAATGAAGACCGGAGTATTGATGCTAAACATTCAGCTTTGCATCACCGGAATAAATTACATTTTAAAATATATTAAAACAGAAAACAGTTGTTTTAAATTGCAGTATTATTTCACATTGTTACTGCTTTACTGCCTTTTAGATCAAATAAATGTATAGCCTTGGAGAGCATAGGTGAATTCTTTCACAAACTTTATTTTTTTTAATATATATCATTTTATATCTCACTGACCTGATTTGACATGAACATTTAAACAGCTTGTTTTGTGCCATTTTTCTGAGTTATCACCAGCCAACCTGATAAAAAAATATGATATCGGACAAAGACTGAGGACACCATGAACATTTCTATGGCTAACGTCATCTATTTTAAACAAGTATTTCTGTCATAGGTCACATTAGATAGACTTTGTCTATCTAAAAGTTTATTTTAAAGATGAATTGTATAAAATAAAGGATTGTATAGAAATGTATTTTTCAAATTGAGATGCTTTTGTCTTCATTGTCCAGATTTGATGGCACACATAAACAGAGATCTTGAGATCCTTTATACCAATATGAAGTGTGAGTTTGTATGTAGCAATTCTTGTACAGTGCAAGCAAAGCATGTCATGGTCAATAACACTGCAAAATGAAATAGGATATAAGCTTGTACAAATATGAGATCATTAAGGCAAGAATAATCCCTTGGTTATATACCGTTTCAGCAAGAGTACAAGAAAGAATCTTAGAAATGATAATTCTTTGGAGTGAACAGGAGCACTGCAGTATAGTGTGAGAAATCAGCTGTACTACACTGATCAGTATTTGTTTTGAAAGGCATAAGAACATGTTGAGCTTTGGGCACAATCCAGTCAAAACAACTCTGTTGATCCCACAGCACTCTGTTCAACTTTTGAGGTCATTTCCAGTTCCAGTTTCTCTGAATTTGCTTGTAAAAGGATATTAATTGGGATACTAATGATAGTTTATTGGTTAGGTTATGTAATTCTATGTGTCCTGAAAGTTTAAAGGCCCAGAGTTATTGATAGACAGAGTTCAAATACAGGGCATGGCATTGAGACAGGACTGGTGTTGTGACAACAGAGGCTCGATGCAGCAGATGAGGTTAAAGGTCAGAGTGAACAACAGAGCTGATAAGTGTAATGAAGAAAGCCCTCTCATGACCTGCAAATAACTGTTTCAACATGACATGTAAGTGCATTTATGAGTGTAAATGTATTTTATACGCAGTCTGAAATGATACCTTATTTACACATGAAGCTTCATGTCCAACAACACATGTGCAGCTGAGCAGGGTAAAACTTTACAGTAAGTTCCTATATATAACTATAGTTAAAGGGGTTAGTTCACCCAAAAATGAAAATTCTGTCATTTATTACTCACCCTCATGTCGTTCCACACCCGCAAGACCTTCGTTCATCTTCAGAACACAAATTACTCCACAAATTACATTCTCCTACCCAGTTTACATTCAGAGCTTACAGGTTCTACATCAGAACGGCAGCTCAGTATTGGCCGACGCTGTTCGCGTGAGCAGCACGACACGTGTGTGATGCTGACGCAGGAGCCGGACAATAATGATATGAGAACCCGGAAGCGCTGCACTGTGTTTACTACATAAACAGCGTAGGAGAATGACACAGAAGAGAAGAGATTGTTGAATAAAGTCATTATTTTTGTTTTGTTTTTGCGCACAAAAAGTATTCTCATCTCTTCATAACATTAAGGTTGAACCACTGTAATCACGTTGACTATTTTAACAATGTCTTTAGTATCTTTCTGGACCTTGAAAGTGGTGGTTAAATTGGAGGAGCTCTCGGATTTCATCAAAAATATCTTAATTTGTTTTTTGAAGATGAGCAAAGGTCTTATGGGTGTAAAACGACATGAGGGTAAGTAATTAATGACTGAATTTTTTTTTAGGGTGAACTAACCCTTTAATAAATTAACTAACAATGAGCTATACATTTGTTACAGTTTTTATTAATCTTTGTTAATGTTAGTTTTAGCATTTTTAGTTCATGTTAGCTCAGGGCCATTACATAATATTAATAGATAACTTTTCATTTTAATAATGTATTAGTAAATGTCAAAAAAAAAAATGGCATTAACTACTATTAATAAATTCAGAAGTATTGTTTATTGCTAGTTCATGTTAACTAGTTAAATATAATGTTAACAAATGGAACCATTGTAAATTGTTACTGAGCTGCGTTCTGACTGTTATAACTTAAAAGTCCTCCTATTATGTTTCATGTCATTTAATAAACATCTTACAGTGTAAACAATGAATGTTTCATCAAATAAAAAGTAATTGTGCTGGTTAGAACTTTTTTGCCTACAGTAAAACAGATTCTAAGAAGGGCTCATTTAGAATAAATCCATAAATTAAGCCACTTTGTATTCAACTAGTAAGCACTACAATGAACGTGCTTTAGAGTGACACTGTTCTTCAGCTTTCCCCGCTGTGAGTATTTGCATATATTACATCCCAGTGTGGGTTGGGCTAGAGCCAAATAAAGGCTAGTCAGTTATCAAATATATTGACAAATGCAAAGTATTTCATCAAATCAACACACGTCTGGAAGGGAAAAAGGATAAAACAACAAACATAACTTCACCAGTCTGAAAAGCTTCTAATATCTGAAACCTTTTGATGCCTCCAAGAAGATAAAAAAAATGCAGATTCTCAGAACGGTATATTGATGATAAACTCTTAAAGTATTTACCTAAAAGCCCTAAAATGAACACACTCCCAAGTTTTTGAGTATTCCTAACAACAAGTATTTGTATAAGAAAAATTTAATTTTAAAAAACGGGCCTGATGTGTGTGATAAATGAGCTGTCCAGGGTACTGAACAATATTGCGTCTTCTGCTTCGATATACAGGGTTTGGGATAGACACACACACATACCTGTGATACATCTACTTCAAGTTACCGAAATGATAATCATAACACATAAACAGCAACTTTCAATTTTCTTCTCAAAGACACTTTAAGTAATCCATTATCATTCTACCCATTATCGATGAATCAGACCCGTGTGTTTAATGGTCACTTATTTAGATGTGCTTTAACTCAGTGCTCTGCTTTCACCCTTGCCTTCACACTGTAGTAAAGCTAAAATGGCATGATGGTCAGCAATTCACTGAGGACAGAGTGTTGCACTGTAATCTTGTTTGTTAGGGTCTGACGGTACACAGTAGTGTATAATTTAACTAGACGTCGTAAATCAGCATATAATGATCGTATGAACTCTTGTTATGGTTAAATCGGTGTGACAACATCTTATGATGTTAATTATTACTAATCCTGCAAAGACTTCTGTAAAAAACAATCTCAGAAACATTATTAAAATTAAAAATAAATACAAATAAAATAAGAATAATAATAGTAAAATAGACTTTTTGTTTTTGATAAGTGATGGTTTAGCAAATACAAAGACAAAAGCCTAATTTTCCTGTATCAGCTGAAGTTAGGATTGCCTCTTTGTTTTGCGTGTTGAACACAACACAAGCTCTCCCCATCTAGTAATTACTAAAAGGAATGATGCAAGCCATACTTATGTAACAAAGTTAGTTGGTTACTTATCTCTCATCATAAATGACAGGCCCTTTGTAAGGCCACCTGGAAAGATAAATGCATAATCTACTGATACGTGGATAGACAAATTAGCCTACTTAAGTTAGAAAAACCTCTGGGATTCAAAATATAAATTAAAGGGTTAGTTCACCCAAAAAGGAAAGTTCTGTCATTTATTACTCACCCTCATGCCGTTTCACACCCTTAAGACCTTCATTAATCTTCAGAACACAAATTAAGATATTTTTGTTGAAATCCGATGACTTAGTGAGGCCTGCATTGACAGCAATGACATTTCCTCTCTCAAGATCCATAAAGGTACTAAAAACATATTTAAATCAGTTCATGTGAGTGCAGTGGTTCAATATTAATATTATAAAGCGACAAGAATATTTTTGGTGCTCCAAAAAACCCCAAAACGACTTATTTAGTGATGGCCGATTTCAAAACACTGCTTCAGGAAGCTTCGGAGCGTTATGAATCTTTTGTGTTCGGAGCGCCAAAGTCACGTGATTTCAGCCGTTGGCAGTTTGACACACGATCCGAATCATGATTCGACACACTGATTCATTTATGCTCCGAAGCTTCCTGAAGCAGTGTTTTGAAATCGGCCATCACTAAATAAGTCGTTTTGGGGTTTTTTGGAGCACCAAAAATATTCTTGTCGCTTTATAATATTAGTATTGAACCACTGTACTCACATGAACTGATTTAAATATGTTTTTAGTATCTTTATGGATCTTGAGAGAGGAAATGTCATTGATCCCTATGTAGGCCTCACGGAGCTATCAGATTTCATCAAAAATATCTTAATTTGTGTTCTGAAGATGAACGAAGGTCTTACGGGTGTGGAACGACATGAGGTGAATAATTAATGACATTATTTTCATTTTTGGGTGAACTAACCCTTTAACTTAAATTTTTTTTTTTTTTAACTGGAAATAAGAAGAAAATGTAAGGATTTTGAAAATAAAAAACATGAAAAATAAATTCGGATTCTGCTATTCTATTTCTAGGTCACTAATCAAATACGCCAGTTAATTTTGTGAGATTGAGCATGTGAGCTCTTTGACGGTCAGATGCTCTTCTATTGAAGCTCAAGATGCTTTTTTGGATGATCTCAAATCATGCTGGACATCTTTGTGGAGTTGTGAAATTCATATGTATTTTTAAAATGATCTTTTTACTTAAACGGTTGTGCTTATAAAATGAGCTGTGATGCACAAACATGTGTATTAAATTGGTGGTCTCAGACCTTTGGACACCACTATATGTAACATTTTATATAATATAGGCCAACATCCATGAACCCTTCATCTCACAAACTAAGCTACTTTATTAAAGCAGTACTAAAAAAAAAAAACACAAGCAACAACGTTTCTTCAGTTATCAGTATATTGCAACAGCCCTGCTTTAAATGTGGCGACGGCTTTGTTATATTCATGAATTAAGGAAACAAGGTTAGCATAGTTTCCTCCACACATGCACGTCACCCACGTGTCTGTGAAAAGAGGGAGGATGATGTGCATGTGACGTCACAGCCGGCAATGTAAAACATAACCAAAATGTAAGAGGTTTTAAGGAATTTCTTTGAAAGGTGTTACTAAATGTTGAAATTTCCGTCTGTATTTACATGGTGTCATTCAAACGCACGCTGATAATGTCATCTTTATGAGTTAGGTACTTTGTACTGGAGACAGAACTGGAATAAACCTGTTTTGCCCAGTATAAGCTGCTATCATGCTTCACGTGCACGAGAATTGCCTCCACACAGCTCTCACCGGCACGCGCATGCTCGTGCCTTTTGATTACTACGGTCACGCTCGGTCCTGTTATGATCCTCAGTCACAAAATGTCTTGATAATTCAAATCGCAGTTCATAAATTGACTGTTGTTATTAACTAAAACTCATAGAACAGAAGCATTGTGATGTTGTTGGTCAAATAACAAATTATCTAATTCATATGTTGACTCGTCAGACATAGGCTTTGTTTTTGTGTTCAGACAAACAGGTGAGATTTGAGCGCATCCACCCCGTTCACCACCGGGAAGTGCAATGCGCGTTCACGATCCTCAGCTGTACAGCAGGCAGCAGTCGCGAGCGCGCTAGAATACCGGCTTCAGCCGGTATAAATTCTGCCTAGCTTCAGAGAGAGGAAACAGAGGCATAGACCGGCCAGATAATACTTGATCTAGTATAATATCAGTATTTATTAAGTTGTTAATGTAGTCGAACATAAACTAGGCAACTGTATATTTCAGCAGGGGCTTTTTCACTCGGTTGTGAGTGACTTCTTAACGACTCTCGCGCTCCACAGAAGTGACTGCGGATGCTCAGGGCAGAAACGATGTTCTCTGGTTTAACACTTTAACAAAGAAGCCGTTGGTTTTTGTGTTCATTCAATATTCCGAGTTTTCCCCAGTTTCATCAACGTCTCGGTAAGTTAAAACGTTTTATACCTAAAGTAGCATTTGAATGCGGCTTTTTCTATTGCGTCTGAGGACAGATGCCCTTTCCCCCCCGATAAAGTTACTTATTGCGTCACGTTATGTCTCTTATGATAGGCCATTTATTGATTTAGAATAATACCTATAATGCTTACTCAGTGTAGTTAAAACAGTCCACGTAATGAGAATGTCTAATTATATATAACGATATATATTATATTAGCGACATTAAATATATATATGGCAAAAAGTGTCCCAATCAACCTCAATTTACCCTATAAATATAGAAATCAGATGGATTGGGAC